>CM059204.1:31486609-31489109 GCA_030347435.1 Clarias fuscus | reverse complement strand
AGAAGATCTTGTAATCCTAACCCCCCTTTTTTCACTTCTCCTATTAGTGTATCATATGCAATCTTTGCTCTACCTTTATCCCATAAGAACTCTAAAACACACTTTCTGACTCGTTTATACACCCATTGAGGTATCGGAGTTACACTCAATACATACCATATTTTTGATAAAAACAGTGCATTAATTATTAAAACTTTTCCCTTTAATGTTAAAAACCTTCTTTTCCAATAGTGTAGTCTTTTCTCCATCCCCTTTAGACTTTCATCCCACATTACATCATTTGTTTTTTCTATATCTATTCCAATGTGTATTCCTAAAACCTTTATCTTTTCTTTCTCCTCTTTAAATGGTATGTATTGAGTTATACGTTCCACATTTCCTATCCTTAAGCACCGGCTTTTCTCTATATTTATTTTGGCTCCTGATCCTTTGCAATATTTTTCTAATATTTTTAGTGCTTCAGTTACACTCTGTTTGTCTTTGACTATAAGTGTTGTGTCATCAGCATACTGATATACTGGTTCAGATTTATGTTCTCCTATTTCTATCTTTTTGATCTTCTCCTCTTTTCTTAATGCAATACCTAAAGGTTCGGCTGCTAGTGTGTATAAAAGTGCAGAGAGAGGACAACCTTGTCTTATTGATCTTGTTATTTTAAAATAATCTGTTAAAAAGCCATTACATTTTACACATGTTATTATGTCTGTGTATAAAATTTTTAGCCAGCTTGTGTATATTTCCCCAAATCCAAACTTTTGGATTACCTCAAATAAATATTCATGTTCCACTCTATCAAAAGCTTTTTCAAGATCCAAACTTATTAAATACCCTCCTTTTCCTTTTTCCTTCATGTAGTATAATACATCTCGTATGTTGCTTATTGTGTCCACTATGTCTCTCCCCTCCACTGCATATGCTTGAGTGGTTTTTATTATGTGCGGTAATACTTTCTTTAGTCTATTTGCTAGAATTTTTGATAAAATTTTAAAATCTACATTTAAAAGAGTTAGTGGTCTATAATTTTTCAAATCATTCCGATTCCCCTTTTTCTTATATAGCAGTTTTATTACTCCCATTTTCATTGATTCGCTCATTTCTTTCTTTTTGAATATTTCAACATAAATTTGTTTTAAAATTGGGATTAGGGTATTTTTAAATTTTTTATAAAATTCACTAGTTAGTCCATCTATTCCTGGACTCTTCCCACACTTTAACCCTCCCACTGCCCTTTCTATTTCATCCTCTGTTATTTCATCATTACATAATTCTCTATCTTCTTCAGTTATCTCGTCTGTTATTTGATTTACTAAAAATTCCTTCTCCCTTTCGTCCACATTTGTACCCTTAAATAGATCTTCGTAGAATTCTTTTATATTTATCAAAATTTCCTTTGCATTTTTTTCTACATTTCCATCTGCTTTCCTTATTTCTTTAATTTCATCAGCTCTTTGTCTATTCCTTTCTAATTCAAAAAAGAATTTTGTATTTCTTTCACCTTCCACTGCATATTTTGCTTTGCTTCGTAAAATAGCTCCTTTGCATTTTTCCTCTTCTATTCTATTTAGTTTATCTTGTAGTTCTAATACCCTTTCTGTATTACCTTTGCCTTTAGTTTCATTTATTTTCTCTATCTCGTTTTTCAGTTGGCTCCTTATTTCCTCCTCTTGTTTTCTTTTAATTTTTTGTTTAAAACTGCTGTACTTTATGGAAAAATTTTTAACATCAAACTTTAGATTATCCCACCATACTGTTTTATTCTCTTCAAATAATGGGTTCCTTTTGTTCATTCTTATTAAATTTTCAATATTTACACAATAAAATCTATCCTGTAATATTGCATTATTTAAAACCCAAATCCCTTTCCCCCTCTCTATTCCTGTATAGTCTATATTTATAAATAAAAAGCTATGATCACTAAAAACTGTATCTTCATAAAATGCATCCTTTACCTTGTGCTGTATTTCTTCTGAACACAATGCCATGTCTATTCTACTTTGTTTCAGCGTCCCTTGTACTATTTGTTTTCTGGAAAACACTTTCTTTTCTCTGTTCCTGTCTCTCCACACATCTACCAATTTAAAATCCGTTATTATTTCCTTTAATTCGTTTCTCCCTTGATCTGATTTAAAAACCATTCCATCCCCGATATCTATTTTCTCCATTACCGTGTTCAAATCTCCCAGTATTATTGTGTTCTTTTCTTTTTTTAAACTCGACGTTATTTCTTTAAAAAACTCCTTCTTTTCTTTGTCTTCGTTTGGTGCATGTATGTTATATATGTATGTCTTTTCTTTTTCTATTTCCGTTTCGATTGCAATCAATTTACCTCTCGTGTCCCTCATGATAACTTTTCCATTTTCACACACTCCTCTTTTTGTTAAAATTGCTACTCCACCCCCTCTCTCTTTATCACCGTTACTAAAATAAATCGTTCCGTCCCACTTGTTTTTAAACGTCTTTACACATTCATCGTCCCAGTTTGTTTCTTGTATACATAACA
>CM059204.1:31286609-31481609 GCA_030347435.1 Clarias fuscus | reverse complement strand
TACTAACCAGGCCCAAGCCTGCTTAGCAGCCGAGATCAGACGAGATCAGACGAGATCGGGCGCTCTCGGACTGGTATGGCCATAAGCGAGAGCTGGGTTGAAGGGAGGCCTATTTGAACAATTAAAATGTTTTTTTTTTTTTTATTAGAAAAAAACAAGAAAAAAAAACTATATGAGGAATAAAACTGAAAAGCTTACAGCACCTGGTATTCCCAGGCGGTCTCCCATCCAAGTACTAACTAGGCCCAAGCCTGCTTAGCTTCCGAGATCAGACGAGATCGAGCGCTCTCAGACTGGTATGGCCACAAGCGGGAGCTGGGTTGAAGGGAGGCCTATTTGAACAATTAAAATGTTTTTTTTTTTTTATTAGAAAAAAAAAAACCTATATGAGGAATAAAACTGAAAAGCTTACAGCACCTGGTATTCCCAGGCGGTCTCCCATCCAAGTACTAACCAGGCCCAAGCCTGCTTAGCTTCCGAGATCAGGCGAGATCGGGCGCTCTCAGACTGGTATGGCCATAAGCGAGAGCTGGGTTGAAGGGAGGCCTATTTGAACAATTAAAGTGTATTTATTTCAATGAACTTTAAAAAAAAAAAAAAACCTTTATGAGGAATAAAACTGAAAAGCTTACAGCACCTGGTATTCCGAGGTGGTCTCCCATCCAAGTACTAACCAGGCCCAAGCCTGCTTAGCTTCCAAGATCAGACAAGATCGGGCGCTCTCAGACTGGTATGGCCACAAGCAAGAGCTGGGTTGAAGGGAGGCCTATTTGAACAATTAAAATGTATTTTTTTTAATTCATTAAAAAAAAAAAAAAAAAAAAAAAAAAAAACTATATGAGGAATAAAACTGAAAAAAGCTTACAGCACCTGGTATTCCCAGCCGGTCTCCCATCCAAGTACTAACCAGGCCCAAGCCTGCTTAGCTGAGATCAGACGAGATCGGGCGCTCTCAGACTGGTATGGCCATAAGCGAGAGCTGGGTTGAAGGGAGGCCTATTTGAACAATTAAAATGTATTTTTTTTTATCTATTAGAAAAAAAAAAAACCTATATGAGGAATAAAACTGAAAAGCTTACAGCACCTGGTATTCCCAGGCGGTCTCCCATCCAAGTACTAACCAGGCCCAAGCCTGCTTAGCTTCCGAGATCAGACGAGATCGGGCGCTCTTTTATTTTTTTATTTTATTTATTTTTTTTTATTTATAGAATTTTTCATTTACATTATCATTTCAAAACCGTCTACACTGTATTTTACAAATGGGTTATTTTTCACAATCAATTTTTTAAACATTTCCGTTTTATCGGTCATCAAGAAATAATGATACAATAAGTTTATTGAATGCTCTAGTTTTTTCCGAAAAATTGTCCACAGTTCTGCTTCCACATTTCTGTATTTTGCCACATTCCTTCTCGTCCAGATCGAGTGTTTTGCCACTGTCAACATCAAGTTCAAGGCATAGACATTGCACCTTCCAGTGTTTAGTCCAAAAAGGAATAAAATTTCCCATTCTTTCTGTGTCATGTCCTGATTGTAACTCTCCTTCATCATTTTTTTTGCAACATTTTTCATTTTGTCCATAAAGTCTTTTAATTTGTCACAATAGAAAAATAGATGTAGTAAGCCTTCATCTTTTAAATTACACACACTGCATACTGCACTTGTTTCCAATCCTATTTTCAATAGTCTCATCTCTGTTAAAATACAGTTGTGCCTTTGCAAAAAGTTAAAGTTTTCTAGAGTTGGGTCAACATATTTCATCCTCCTGTTTTTCCATATAATCTTGTCCTCTATCATCTCATATCTTTCTTTCCAATATTTATTTGCAACTGGTTTAATAAATACACTATCTCTAAAAAAAAACATAAAATTCTTTGATTTTACCATTATTAAAACCGATAGTTTCTTCATTTTTCCTCCTAAGATAAACTTCGGGATATTCGCTTCCATCTGGTTCCTGTTCCTTTCCTTCTATTCTGTTTATCCATTCTTTTGGTATTGCACCTTTTACCTGTTCGTATTGGTTTCTCAGTGTTTCTTTTTTAAACTCTTCCCCAGTTTCATTAACTGCATCTACTACTACTTGTACTGGTAAAAATCCTTCTTTTACTTCATATAAAATGTCCTTCACTTGTCTTAAACCTCCCTCCCACCACCTTTTAAAATAGATAACTTTATTGTCTTTACTAATATTATTATTTAAAAATAATGGTTGATCCAGTAGCTGATTTCTACCTCTGGGTATCGTTTTAATGTTACTTAAAAATTCCCCCCATGCTCCCAGTACTTCTTTGTAGAATTCTGGTATTCCATAAGTCATATAGTTTTTTGTTTTCATCCATAAAATACTGCATCCCATATTAAAATCCCCACACTTCATTATGTAAAATTTCATAACTTCCTTCCACAAGGCTGTATTTTCTTTATCCAAGAATCTCTTAACCAGTTTTACTCTTAAACTTTTCATTCTTAAAAGGGGATCTAGCAATCCTAATCCCCCCTGATCGATTTCTCCAATTAGTGTGTCATATGCTATTTTTGCTCTTCCTTTTCCCCATAAAAAATTTAAAACAATTTGCTTTACTTTTTTGTACACTTTTAAGGGCAGTGATGTTACACTTAATACATACCACATTTTGGAAAGCATTAGGACGTTAATCACCAAAACGTTCCCTTTTAGTGTTAAATTCCTGCTCTCCCAAAATCTCAGTCTTTTTTCTATTCCTCCAATAGTTCCTTCCCAGATGAGATCATTTGTCTGTTTTGAATCTTGTCCCCTCTGAATTCCCAAAACTTTTATGTTTTCTTCTTCTTTTTGGAGAGTAATATGTTTTGGTAAGGTTTCCGCTTCCCCTATCTTCATGCAGGAACTTTTTTCAAAATTTATCTTTGCCCCTGATCCCTTGCAGTATGTATTAAGCACCATCACTGCCCTTTCAACACTTTTAGCATCTTTTAACTATTAATGTTGTATCATCTGCATATTGGTACACTGGTTCACATTTTGTACAGTTTCCAATTCTAATTCCTTTGATCTCCCTGTCCGCTCTTATCGCTAGGCCCAGTGGTTCTGCGACCAGCGTGTACAACAAAGCGGACAGTGGACATCCTTGCCTAATGGATCGTGTGGGCTCAAAGCACTCCGTCATAAAACCATTGCATTTGACAACAGTTAAAACATGTTCATAAAATATTTTTATCCATTTTATAAAATTCTTCCCAAAACCAAACCTGTCTATGACATCATACATATACTGATGTTCGACTCTATCAAAGGCCTTTTCTAAATCTAGACTTATTAAGTATCCCTTTTGTTTTGTTTCTTTCATATATTTTAAAGTGTCTCTGATACTACACACGGTGTCCGCTATGTCTCGTCCTTCCACTGCATAAGCTTGAGTGGTTGTTACAATTTGGGGAAGGACCTTCTTAAGCCGATTTGCCAGCACTTTTGCTAATATCTTACAGTCCGTGTTTAGCATTGTAACAGGTCTAAAGTTTGTAAGGTTTTCAGTACTCCCTTTTTTCTTGAATATTAGCTTTATCATTCCCATTTTCATTGTTTCACTTAATTCATTATTGGTAAAAATATCATCATAAAGTGACTTTAGCACTGGTACTAATAGTACCTTAAACTTTTTATAAAATTCATTTGTTAGTCCATCTGTTCCTGGACTCTTCCCTGTGTTTAGCTGATTTATGGCCTGTTCTATTTCTTCCTCTCCTATTTCCTCCTCACACATTCTTATGTTTTGTTCTGTTATTTTAGTTTTAATTTGTCCTAACAGAAATTCTTCCTCTGTTTTACTCACACCTCTGCTTGTGAATAAATCTTTGTAGAATTCTTGTACTGTTTTTAATAAATTTTTTGTTCCTCTTTCTAAATTCCCTTTTTGATTTCTCACTTCCTTTATTACACCTGCCTTCTGTCTACTTTTCTCCAGATCAAAAAAGAATTTTGTGCTTCTCTCCCCCTCTACTGAGTATTTTGCTTTGCTTCTCAATATAAATCCTTTACACTTTTCTTCTTCTATTTGTTTTAGTTTATCTTCTAGTGCTATTATTTTCTCTATTCCATTTTCTTTTTGGTTTTCATTACATTTTTTACGTTCATTCTGTAACTCACGCCTTACTTTCCCTTCCTCTTGTTTTTTTAAATTTTTTTGCACGGTTTTACTATATTCTATCGAGAGTTCTTTTAACTCATATTTTATATTATCCCACCAGATTCGTTTATCTTCTTTAAATAATGTATTTTTCATGTTCCACATAATTGTCCTTTTTACTCTTTCACAAAATACAAATTCTTTTAAAAGACAGGCATTTAAAACCCACATTCCTGGTCCTCTCTCCACCTCTGTAAAATCTATTTTCATATAAAGATAATTATGGTCACTAAAACCGGCTTCTTTGTAGTATATATTTCTTATCTTGCTTTCTATTTCCTTTGTACATAAAATTAAGTCGATACGGCTTTGTTTTATCTGACCTTGTACAATTTGTCTTCTTGAATATTCTCTTTTTGTTTCATTTTTTTCTCTCCATATGTCTTTAAGTTTCAGTTCTCTCATTAATGCTTTCAGCTCTTCTCTCCCTTTGTCTGATTTAAAAACCATGTTGTTCCCGATGTCTAGTTTAGTTAATACAACATTAAAATCTCCTATTAAAATGACATTTTCCCACCGTCTTACTGTTGCCATTATATTTTTAAAGAAACTCACTTTTTTATTTTCCTCATTTGGTGCATGGATATTGTACAGGATTATTTTATCATCACCCATTACTAGTTCAACTGCTATACTTTTCCCCACTCCGTCGTTAAGAATCACTCTTTCCTTTTCTGCTGTATTTCTTTTAATTAAAATCGCTACCCCTCTTCCTTGTTTTTCTTGTCCGTTATTAAAATGTACATTTCCGTCCCATATTAATTTACAGCGTTTAATGCATTCATCATCCCAGTATGTCTCCTGTATACAGATTATTTCTGCTTTCCCGGCATTTGTTATTAGCCTTTCTAACTTTTGCGTATTGTTTAGACCTCTTGCGTTAATAGATACTACATTAAGTACCATTATTGCTTTGAGAAAAAAAAAAGTATTCGTTGCATATTTGTTTTTTACGTATTATCACTACTTTTCCCTTCGTTCATTAATTCTTCCGTTAAGATTTCAAGCTTTCCCGTTTTTATTCCTATCCTTAGCCCTCTCATTGTTTCTCTTCTTTCTTTCTGTCTTTCTAAGATTTTTTAACATTTGGCTCTATTGTCTTTTTCTTCCTTCTGGTCTCTTCATTCATCTTTCGAGTCTCATTACTTATGTCTGTTATAATGTCTTCTTTACTATTTTGTTCAGAGTCGCTCATCCTGCTTTGTGTTGCCGTCGTCTTCTGTTCGGTGTCGTCCCGCGTTTCAATTGTTAATCCTGTTGTCTCCTCTGTTTCCATTTCCTCGTGTGCGATCCCTGTACTCCGGCAATCCTTTTCTATGCTTTCCTCTGATAGAACATCCTTCGCTTCATCCCTTCCTTGATCCTCCTTCTCCATCCCTCCTTCGTCCTCCTTGGAATCCGTCTCCTCCGTTTGAGACGCGTTTATTCCATTCTCCGGTGTCTCTACTCTCGTTGTTTCTTCCTCGTTGTGTTCCACTCCTCCGTCATCCTGGCATTCACAGCTGATCAGGGCTCTTCGACAGTCTGGACATCTGGCCGCGGTGCAGTCCCTTGCGTAGTGTCCCTGTTCACAGCACTCTCTGCAGATGAACTTCGGGCAGTCCTTAATGAGGTGTCCGGTGTTCATACACAGCCGGCAAGTCTTCACCTGCCGACTGTGTATTACCCGGAAATATTGTAAACCCTCCTCAGTTTCGAATTTAGTGCTGTACGGCAGGGACACCACGTCTTTGGGAAATCTCACCTTCACAAACCTTGTTCCGTCAGCAATATCCGTACCTGGGTAGTATCGTCTTCTTATCGCCTGTAGGGGTATGACTCCCCACAGGTGCAGTTTTTCTAGAATTGCACCATCACTCACGTATGCTGGTAGGTACATAAAAGACACTACCATATCGTTATTTATGAGTGGCCTTACGTCGCATATCTGTCCGTTTATTGTTAGTCCACAAAGTAACAGATCCGTCGATTTCTTGTCATTCACTGTGACATCAAATTCAGCATTTGGTCTTGGTCTCAATGCCAACAATTTTCCATGTCCCACGATGTTTATGATTTCTTTTAGAAGGTCGGTTGGTTTTATTGTTGTCTTCACAACTATGGTATTTTCTTTTGCATATTCCCTTTCCTCCTGAATTTTATATTGCTGCACTTTGGGTTCCTCGTTCTCAGCCATTTTGTTTGTTTATTTATTTTTCACTTGAAAAACAAGAGAAAAAAGCAAAACAAAAAATACAAATCAGAAATGGCTTCCCCAAGCAGACAAGCTTCTGGGGAGCGTGAAACTAAACTTTTCCTGTATAACTAATTTAAGTAGCTCTTTGAATATAGTTCAAAAATAAATAAGAATATATTCAGTGGGAGAGCCTCTCTCTCCCGTCTGCAGCCACAATCAATCCACGTCACCACCAGAGGGCACTCTCAGACTGGTATGGCCGTAAGCGAGGGTTGGGTTGAAGGGAGGCCTATTTGAACACTTAAAATTTTTTTTATTTTTTTTTAGAAAAAAACTATATGAGGAATAAAACTGAAAAGCTTACAGCACCTGCTATTCCCAGGCGGTCTCCCATCCAAGTACTAACCAGGCCCAAGCCTGCTTAGTTTCCGAGATCAGACGAGATCGGGCGCTCTCAGACTGGTATGGCCGTAAGCAAGAGCTGGGTTGAAGGGAGGCCTATTTGAACAATTAAAATGTTTTTTTTTTTTTTTTTATTAGAAAGAAAGAAAAAAAAAACCTATATGAGGAATAAAACTGAAAAGCTTACAGCACCTGGTATTCCCAGGCGGTCTCCCATCCAAGTACTAACCAGACCCAAGCCTGCTTAGCTTCCGAGATCAGACGAGATCGGGCGCTCTCAGACTGGTATGGCCGTAAGCAAGAGTTGGGTTCAAGGGAGTCCTATTTGAACAATTAAAATGTATTTTTTTTATTTATTGAGGAAAAAAATAAAAAATAAATAAACTATATGAGGAATAAAACTGAAAAGCTTACAGCACCTGGTATTCCCAGGCGGTTTCCCATCCAAGTACTAAGGGAGACCAAAAGTGCGTTTGCTTAGTGTTTATTTACAAAAGGGTGAATAAGCAAATCCCCAAAAGGTGGCTGTGAGCTTCAGAAGCCGACAAGGCCAAAACAATAAACAAAATGCCCTTTGAAAGTGAAATAACTAACCTTCACCAAAACTAAAGACAAAGAAATACAAAATTCTTCCCTTTCTCCCTTGCTAGCCTCAAACCAAGAGAAAACAGTGTGTAAACAAAATGGCGTCGACTCCCTACTAAGCCACTAATTACAAAACTATATACAAATATATACAAATTGTATTTACAATTGGGCAACCAGAACCAAAGAAGGGCATACACAAAAACGTAGTCGGCAATGTAACACACGGTCATACACAATATAATTCTACTAAAGGTCATCAGAAAAACAGTAAGCAAAGACATTGTGGTCTGAAGGCCTTAAGTGGGCCTTTGGCTTTCCTGGATACCCAATCATCCGCCAGGAGGCAGGACCAACAAAGGACAGGCAGGGCAGCAACCAATAGATTGCAGACACTCTGAAGAGGGTGGAACCTGCAACAACAAAGGAAGATAAACCCCCCCACCAGTAGAGACAAAGCACACATAACCAGACACAAAATAACAAATAAACTCAATATAGTAACACCCAGACCAAGCCTGCTTAGCTTCCAAGATCAGACACGACAGTCCACTTTCAGACTGGTATCACTGTAGGTGAAAACTGGTTTGAAGGGAGGCCTATTTGATCAATTAAAATTATTTTTTCTCAATATTCATTTAAAAAAATTATTAAAAACTATATGAGAAATAAAACTGAAAAGCTTTCAGCACCTATTCTTCCCAGGCAATCTCCATTCCAAGTACTCACCAGGATCGAGCCTGCTTAGCTTCCAAGTTCAGACGTGATGGGGCACTCTCAGACTGTTAGGGAGGCCTAATTGAACGATTAAAATGATTTTTTAAAAATATATTTAAAAAAACTATATGAGGAATAAAACTGAAACACTTCCAGCACAGGGGCACAGTGGTGTTGTGGTTAGCACTGTCGCCTTGCTTCCGTAGGGTCTGGGTTCCGTCCCTGTGTGTATAGAGTTTGCAGGTGATTGGTGGGTTTCCTCCCAAAGACATGTAGGTTAGGTTAATTGCCATTCCCAATATGTGTGTGCCATGCAATGTACTAGCGCCCTGTCCCAAGTGTACCACTCATGGTGCCTGAAGACTCCTGGGATAGGTTCCAGGCCCCCAGTGACCCTGAATACAGGATTAAGCGGTATAGATGATTTGTGAGTTAGAGTGTACGGCACCTGGTTTTGCAAGGCGGTCTCCCATCCAAATACTAAGCAGGATATGTTGAGATACTCTCAGAGAGAATATGCTGAGAGTACTCTCAGACTGGGATGGCTATAGGTGAAAACTGGCTTGAATGGACCCATATTTGAACAATTAAAATTATTTTTTCTAAATATTCAACAACCTGTTTCTGAATGTTGACAAGACAAAGGAGATGGTTGTTGACTTTAGGAGGACACGAACCGACAATTCTCCCCTGACCATCAATGGCTCCTCTGTTGAAATTCCTTCGTGTCCACCT
Source organism: Clarias fuscus (assembly GCA_030347435.1). Classification (NCBI taxonomy): domain Eukaryota; kingdom Metazoa; phylum Chordata; class Actinopteri; order Siluriformes; family Clariidae; genus Clarias; species Clarias fuscus. The sequence goes on along the minus strand of CM059204.1, from coordinate 31,472,828 downwards.
GGAGAAGGACCTCACATGTTCCCTCAACACCAGCTCCCTGCACAAGAAAGCCCCAGATCCTGACCACCTTCTATAGAGGAACTATTGAGTATGCTGAGCAGCTGCATCACTGTCTGGTTTGGGAATTGTGCCATATTGGACCGCAAGACCCTTAATGAGGACAGCAGAGAAGATCATCAGGGTCTCTGTTCCCTCTATTGAGGACATCTACACCACACGTTGCATCCGCAAAGCCACCAGCACCAATCTCTCTTGTCTCCGTTAGCCAGCTAACTAGGCCTCTTAGTTAGCTGGTTAGTTTTTCTGTTAACTTATGTTGTAAATTTATGTTGCATGGTCCTTGGTCCTTGATTCTATTTAAACAATTAAAATGATTTTTTTCTGGATAATCATTTTAAAAATATATTTATATATATGAGGAATAAAACTGAAAAGCTTACATCACCTGATATTCCCAGACAGTCTCCAATCCATGTACTAACCAGGACCAAGCCTGCTTAGCTTCCAAGATCAGACATGACAGGGCACTGTCAGACTGGTACGGCTGTAGGTGAAAGCTGATTTGAAGGGAGGCCTATTTGAACTATTTAAATTATTTTTTTCTAAATATTCTTTTTTTTTTTTTTTTTTTTTTAATGAGGAATAAAACTGAAAAGCTTACAGCACCTGGTATTCCAAGGCAGTCTCCCATCCAAGTACTAAAAAGGACTTACCTATTTGAACAATTACAATTATTTTTTTTCTGAATATTCATTTACAAAAAAAAAAAACCCTATATGAGGAATAAAACTGAAAAGCACCTGGTATTCCCAGGCAGTCTCTATCCTATTTCTCACATTATGAAATGCTCTTAATGTCATGTGTATCCCTTATTAGCAAATATCTTCAAGTTTTTTTGGACATGTCTGAATTGTCACCGAAATTGATCTCAGCCTAAAATTTAACCCAGATTCAATAAATGTAAGACCTTTTGTAGAAGCCCCTTCACTTTATACGAATCTATAAAAATGCATAGATTCTATTGGCACACTATGTTTATTTGCATAGATGCAAATGCAGACTCTCATGGAACTCTCTTTGTTCAATTAATCCTAAAAAGATGCTTACTGAGGCATCTGAGGCATCTGACATCTGACATTTCACTCTTGTTCATGGTGGACACAAATTCACTATGGTCTCCCAATAAAAACAGAGCATCCCTACAAATTTAGCATGAGACTAGGAGAAAACATTAGATGACTGCATTGGCTGCATTGCAATGTAACACCTATGGGAAGGACCAGCAGAAATATACGGGATGTACTGATCACTTGTGACAACAATCTTTCATATCCTTCATATTTTTGGGCTACAGGATACATTGGCTAGACGGATGCATTTCTCATGAAAAAAAGGAGGGAAACAGCCACATCCTCACCCACTCAATTTACCCCAAACCACAAGGCCAAGGTGTGAGGGGTAAATATTTTTCAGCATCATTCTAAAAGATAAGAAAATAAGGTAAATAGAACACGCTTGAGAAACCCCATACTCGGGGCGGGGTATGATCATGGCAGCATCATGTTATGTAGCAGCTACTCTTTAGGTGGGAGTAGTGCTGTTTTACAAGCCCAGTAATGGTCCAAGAAACAAATCCCTGTCAACAAAGGACTTGCATTAAAAGAAAACAAGAAATGTGTAGGAATAGCCTAGTTAGAGCTGACCTAAATGCTTTCAAAAATTGTGTAATGACTTGAAGGGGGCTGGGAAAAGGGCAATTATACAGTCTAATTGCTAATTTTCCCATATAATTATATGACATAACACCACATGGAGCTTAGTCTCTCTTTAACTATTTAAAGCAACCCTCTTTCAGTAAGGCTTCTTATAAAACCCTTTTTAACAGTAGAGGGAAACCTTGATCCTTCCGCTTCCACATACCACATACTGGGAGCTCATCCACATATCTGACCCAACATTTAATACGAAGTTGCAGTGGGTGTAAAAATGACTAACTGTCTCATGAAAGGAACACTTGTCAGGGCTTCAATCCAGTCCAGGCCTCAGTAGGCAGGACTGCTTTCCCAGCCTGTGATCAGTCATGTGCATTAACCGCTCAGGGAAAATATTACCATAAATCTGATATCTATAAATGATTCTGATCTATCCAACTAACATTCCTAATCTTATAGTTTCGGCGATATGATTAAACTGTATTAAGGACAAGTGAGAACAGATCAAAATATAGATCTAATATAAAACAGAACTTATAAACTTGAACTATTGCCAAAGCAGATCAGCCAATGAAATCAAATGACCCTTTTAAGTACTGAAAAGGGTCCCTTGATTTCATTTTGTGTTTTAAACTTTGAATGCATGGTGACTCAGAGGTAAGCGTTGTTGCCTCACAGCTCCAGCGTTGGGTGTTTGAATTCCTCTCATGATTTGTGGGTTTCCTTTGGGTGTTCCAGTTTTCCCTGACAGTCCAAAGACATGTGATGTAGTCTGAATGATGTTTCCAAATTGCTGGCAGTGTGTGATTGGGTGTTTGAGTGTTTGTGCACCTGTGCCCTGCAATGGGTTGGCACCCAATTCAGGGTGTCCAGGGTGCCTAAAGCTCCCTGGCATAGGCTTCAGGCCCCCTGAAACCCTATATAGGACAAGCAGCACGGAAAATAAAGGAATACATTTATTAATTATAGATTGCACAGATTAGATTATAATCATGTCTTGTTCACATCCTGAAAAAGTGATCTTGCCCTCACAACAAGCAGTTCAGCTTCTTAAGCAGGCTAACACCAGACAAAAGTAGCAATAAATGGTAGCTTAAGAATTGACTTTTATTTACTCATGATTAGTTTTTCCTAATTTAATAATAGATGAAATAGTAATTTTAGGTAACTATAATATAGCTATCGATTTTTTTTTTCTTCAAATGCATAAACTACACATGGACATTTAAAAGAGGTTTTAAAGATGTTTTTCATGTTTTAGAAATTTGCATCTCATGAAAAATGCAATGTGTTTATTCGATCATTCTGTACATCATACATAGTGTATTCTGTATACACACATGGACAAAATTGTTGGTACCCTTCAGTCAATGAAAGAAAAACTCACAATGGTCACAGAACTAACTTTAATCTGACAAATTAATAATAAATAAGAATTCTACGAATGTTAAGCAATGAAAGTCAGACATTGCTTTTCAACCATGCTTCAACGGAATTATTAAAAAAAAATGAACTCATGCAACTGGCCTGGACAAAAATGATGGTACCCCTAACTTAATAGTTTGCCTCAAAAGGTTGTGCAACAATCACTGCAATCAAATGATTCCTGTAACTGTCAATGAGACTTCTGCACCTCTCTGCAGGTATTTTGGCCCACTCCTCATGAGCAAGCTGCTCCAGTTGTTTCCGGTTTGAAGGGTGCCTTTTCCAGACAGCATGTTTCAGCTCCTTCCAAAGATGATCAATAGGATTGAGGTCAGGGCTCATAGAAGGCCACTTTAGAATAGTCCAATGTTTTCCTCTTAGCCATTCTTGGGTGTTTTTAGCTGTGTTTTGGATCATTGTCCTGTTGCAAGACCCATGACCTGAGACTGAGACCCAGCTTTCTGACACTGGCCAGCACATTTCTCTCTAGAATCCCTTGACAGTCTTGAGATTTCATTGTACCCTGCACAGATTCAAGACACCCTGTGCCAGATGCAGCAAAGCAGCCCCAGAACATAACAGAGCCTCCTCCATGTTTCACAGTAGGGACAGTGTTCTTTTCTTGATATGCTTCATTTTTCCATCTGTGAACATAGAGCTGATGTGCCTTGGAAAAAAGTTCCATTTTTGTCTCATCTGTCCATAGGACATTCCCCCAGAAGCTTTGTGGCTTGTCAACATGTAGTTTGGCATATTCCGGTCTGGCTTTTTTATGATTTGTTTTCAACAATGGTGTCCTCCTTGGTCGTCTCCCATGTAGTCCACTTTGGCTCAAACAATGACGGATGATGCGATCTGACACTGATGTTCCTTGAGCATGAAGTTCACCTTGGATCTCTGCAGTGTCTTTCTGGGCTCTTTTGTTACCATTCTGATTATCCGTCTCTTTGATTTGTCATCAATTTTCCTCCTGCGGCCACGTCCAGGGAGGTTGGCTACAGTCCCGTGGATCTTAAATGTCTGAATAATATGTGCAACTGTAGTCACAGGAACATCTAGCTGCTTGGAAATGGTCTTATAGCCTTTACCTTTAACATGCTTGTCTATAATTTTCTTTTGAATCTCCTGAGACAACTCTTTCCTTCGCTTCCTCTGGTCCATGTTGAGTGTGGTACACGCCATGCCACCAAACAACACAGTGACTACCTGGAGCCCTATATATAGGCCCACTGACTGATTACAAGATTGTAGACACCTGTGATGCTAATTAGTGGACACATCTTGAATTAACATGTCCCTTTGGTCACATTATTTTCAGTATATTCTAGGGGTACCATCATTTTTGTCCAGGCCTGTTCCATGAGTTTATTTTTTTAAATAATTCCGTTGAAGCATGGTTGAAAAGCAATGTCTGACTTTCATTGATTAACATTCATAGAATTTTTTTCAATTATTACTTTTGTCAGATTAAAGTTATTTATGTGACCATTGTGAGTTTTTCTTTCATTGACCGAAGGGTACCAACAATTTTGTCCACATGTGTATTCCAAACAGTTCTACCAACAGAAAGAAAAGTCCTACTAATGCTTTGTGGCTATACATGTCTTGTCAAACAAATCTGACTTTGCAAGCAGTATTAGCTTGAAAGCAGGAAGTCTCATTAAACTGACCCAGTCATATATCGCTTATCCTGTACCATGAAGCCTGGAGCTTATCCCAGGGGACTCAGGGAATGAGACAGCGTACACCCTGGATGGGGTGTCAATCCACTGCAGGGCACAAGAACACACAGACACTCATTCACACACTATAATTAGCCTGTAAGATGGAAACCTGGGTATACACAGTTGGGAATTGAAAGCTCAACCGTGGAGGTATAGAGCTATAATGCAAACTAATACAACAGAATGTGCAACAGCATGTGTTGCATCCATTAAAAATAGTCCTAAGATGTTTTTATTATTTTTTATAAATTCAATAATTCAATTTTTTTTTTTGTATTAGATGCAGTGTCTCTTGTGTTTCCTTCATAGTCAGCTCTTGTTTCCTAAACAATAGCTTGGCTCAATGTGTGACAGCTCCAGTGGTCTCAGATGCCATGCGGTTTTTGGATCTGGTCCCTGCAGTGGACTTACAGTGCATAAGTCTCCTAAAAAAATTTTTTGCAAAGGGTGTGCAAAGAGAAGATGTGCGTATGCAACTCGACCCCACTCAACCTTCATCCAAAGGTCTGGTCTCACACTGTTTTCCAACTCTTCCATTTATAGATTTGACCAAGCAGTGTGTTTGTGACCAGTTGTTAATGCAATAACATACTTCTCCAAATTTATAACACACAAATGATTTGTTAATGCAAAGACAACACTTGTTCATTTTATTTGTGTTTTGTTTTGACTATTTGGCACTGGAACTTGTGCAAAGTATTAATGGTCATATTATGGCAAACTCCAGTAATGGATTTATTTTTGGTTGTTTGCTTATGGAAAAAATCTTACAATGCTTAGGCTATCATCTACAGTTCCTTTAGTCACACCAGATATCATTGTGCGTGCACTTTCTCCAGACATGCTGTGTAAACAGTGTCTTAGGCATAACTTATAAATTATGACTTTTAAATTGCATGATTATCCTGACATTTAAATAATGCTATTGTCTGTAAAGTACATAATAATTTAGAAAGATAAAAATAGATTGTAAAAAGGAAAATTGTCTAAGAGAAAACTACTCTCACTTTGGGTTGACCTGTGGCTAAGTCTCCGGTTGCAGAAGCAAAGAAAAAGCTATGGAAAATTCTCTGACTAGGCTCATATTAAATGTCCAAAAGGAAGGGGAAATTGTAAATTAAAGATCCAGACGGGAAGATGGAAAACCTCTTTAGCTGAAACGAATATTTTTGCTCGTAAACGTCTGCAGTTTTATTACATTTGTCAAACACCATTTTACAATCCCTCAAGGTAAGTCTGTGGCATTTACTTTTTTCCCCCACAACGTACTGATTGGGATATCAGTTTCCGTGAATACACATGAAAAAAGATCTGCAGCCATCTATATTATGGTTGGTGGTCCACATCATTCCATGGCCTGTGCATACATGATACGTTGATTTTACATACATGGTATGATGATACCAGAAGAGTTGACTGGGATTAATTACGAACTATTTAAACAATAAATGCTGTGTTTCAATTGAACTTATAGCATACTTATAATTCCATATTGGAGATTATTCTGAAATCAATTAAGATAACCTATTACTGACACGATTTAAGCCGTATCTCACTTTTTTCTAGCACTGTCCTCAGGTTATGGAAAGTAGGACATGGCAGCAATCAGTCAAGCCTTTATTTATAGTAGTGTACTGCTCAATGGAGTTATATAGTTGACACCTGTAAATTGACACCTGGTCACTGGACGTGGCCCCAGTGCAACTTTGACACCAGACCATCGCTGCATTTGCAAAGTTGAACTTGACTTTAGCCACTCTTGCTGACATCTGTGTATGCTCTCTCTCTCTTTCTCTCTCTCTCACACAAACACACACACACACACACACACACACACACACACACACACACACACACACACTAATTAAATCATAAACTGTTTTTGTTTTTTCTAATAAACTGGTTAGGAAATCCGCAACACATGTTGACTCCCTGCTCTCAGAGTTCCTCCAACTAATTTTATGCTTTTATAGGCATTGCAACCTTATCCAGTGACCAGTCATGCCTACAGCTGATGAGTTCTGCTCCCTGTGGCATTTTAATAATGTTGCTTATCAATTTTTTTTTCTTCACCCCATGTAATTGTTGTGCATGAAAATCTCATGAGATCAGACGTTTCTGAAATAAATCAGCCAGTTTATTTCCCCCTAACCACGCGACAGTAAAAAAAATGACTGAGATTAAATTGTTGTGCGTTCTAATGGGTGTGTTATTGGAGCTCTTGACCAAAGCTATGCATGATTTATGCATTGCACTGCTGCCACATAAATGGTTGATTAGATAAATGCATGAGTGCTTGTACACACTCTATTCCTAATAAAGTTGTAATAAAGTTGTTGAACTCCCAATTCAATAGTCCTGTATTAGAAAGGGATACAGAGATTTATATTATCCCCTCCAGCAGAGAAACTGGGTGTATTTAATTGAAATGTATGGTTTAGTGTGTAGTTTCTCACAAATTCACCAATGCTTTTCCACTCAACAGTTTACTCTAAAACTATTGCAAGACGACTTTAAATCATTGTTCTTTCTGTAGGAAACTAGTACAGTTTATTAGTTCAGGAGCCACTTTCACATATACATCTATCTAATGTTTCCAACGGCATTAACACGTCAAAGTATTTAATTAATGCTGAAATTCGTTGGGCATGGCTACAAAAAAAAAAGTCCACCTTAGAAGTGCCAAGGTTAAAACAGTCGTCGCGCAGAAACCGCATCTGGAAGATCCATCAGTGAACTCACAACATGCCTTGAGTCACTTAGTGTCCAGAGTGACATGCTTGCTAAGAATAGAAAGTACTTTACATTGATAAACGTGTAAAAAAAAAAAAAGACGTGTGGGAATCAGCCTCGCGCGCCTTCACCAAATGCGTCTTGGAGAAAGCGCATTGTGGAGACTTCATGCATAGAAGACTCATGTCTGTTCCCCAAAGCGGTCATCTGGGAATATGAGGCTTCCGACTCTCTCTGCACCCTCAGTCCCCTGTCTCTTCTCCACCTTTCTGAAGCTGAAGAAGCGCTCTGCGGTTACGTCAGACGCCGGAGCGAAAAGTGCAGGGCTAGCAAAGAACGCGGCGAAAGAGCCGCTCTCAGACTCTGCTCCCAAACGCACAGACTGCTCACTCCTCTGTCCTCTGTCCTGTCACTAAGACTGCTGCTAATAGCAATTCTGTAAGTCAAGAGTACCTCTATCTCTCTTTATTTATTTATTTATTTATTTATTTATTTTTCTTATGAAACGTTTGTGACTGATACGCAGCCGGGGACATTATCCAGAATACACCGAGACGGCGCGCTTTTTCTCTGATCACTGCAATGGCACGATGAGGCGTGTGAGGATTTCTCCACGACTCCACGACTGATCCGATTTGTTTAACCGCCCGGGAGAGACCGATATGCCGCACGCGCGAACCAGGAACCCGAGCCCCATCCCGGAGGTGACATGGGACACAGGGCACAAGGAGATGAACGAGACGTGGAAGGGGGCAGTGGCGTGTCTCGGCGTGGCCGTGTTCTTCGTGATGACCATTGGCATCATTTACTGGCAGGTGGTGGACCAGCCCAACAAGAACTGGATCCTTAAGGGCAGCTTCAGCGGGCTGGTGTGGGAGCGCAGGGCGCAGTCGCTTGTGGTGCAGACGCTCACTGAGGACAAGACTTTCGTGCAGATCGACCTGGGACACGCGGGCGGCACCGAGCCTGATCTGCCGTTCGTGCGCAACCTGTGTTGGCTTAACAAGACCGAGTTTTGCTACACATGGGACTCTGTGGCCGACGTGAGGATTTCTCTGGATGTCGGTGACGAGGCCGGGACCGAATGCTACACCGTTACCTGGACCCCGGTGCACTGCCATGTGGGGCTCAAGGTAGAAACACCTTGCGTGTGGAACATATTTTTGCTCACACATATGAGAACTATTGAGGATCCAGTAACCTCTGATATAGCAGAACTGATTATCAGTTACATATACAGTCATGGCCAAACAAATGTCAGGTTTCAAAAGTCTGCTGCTTCAGTGTTTTTAGGTCTTTCAGTCAGATGTTGGTTACTATTGAATACTTAAGTTTAATTACAAGCATTTCATCAATCCTATGCCATGCCAGCAGTACGGCATCCTGAGACTATTCATGTGTGGAGTTGATTCTCAGCCAAGGGAGTGAGCTCACATCTTTGCCTAAGAACATAGCCATGAATAAAGATTGAAACAAAAACATCCTCTGAGAGCAACTTCTTCCAGCCATCCAAGAACAGTTTCGTGTTTACCAATGCCTTTTCCAGCATGAAGGAGCACCTTGCCATAACGCAAAAGTGACTCGGGTAACAAAACATCAGAATTTCAGGTCCATGCCCAGGAAACTCCCCAGACCTTAATCCCATTGAGAACTTGTGGTCAATCCTCAACATTATAAATTCTGACAAACTCCAAGCATTAATTATGAAAGAATGGGCTTCCATCAGTCAGGATGTGGCCCAGAAGTTGACTGACCGTATGCCAGGGCGAATTGCAAAAGTCTTGAAAAAGAAGAGCCAACACTTAATATACTGACTCTTAATGGAATTGTCAATAAAAGCCTTTGACATTAATTAAATGCTTGTAATTATACTTTAGTATAACATTGTAACATCTGACAAAAAGATCTAAAAACACTGAAGCAGCAGACTTTGTGAAAATGTATTTTTGTGTCATTCTCAATGCTTTAATTTGTCAAGCACAACCAGCACAAATGCTCATTGTTTCCTTTCTATTTATTTTTTAATTGTTGCTTTGCACCTACATCTTTTGGGTTTAAATATCACCTCCGGTCTGTGTTTGTGGAGTTTGCGTGTTCTCTTTTGGTAGGGTATCTCAAGCGGGACACTGCAGGAGAAAAACTGAGTGAGGTTTCTCCAAATACTCTGGATTTACTCTGGATTTCTCAATTTATATCCCATGTAATAAATTGGATTGGATTATTATAATTGGGTGTGTGATCATGCATGTTTCTCTGAGGGGTTGGCGCCCATTCCAGGGTGTCTCTTTCTCATTGCGCCCTGAGTTTCCAGGGATAGTCTCCAACCACTCCGAAAGCCGTAACAGGGTAACTAGTATAGAAAATAGTTAGATGGATATTGTTATAAATTAATACACATGTTCATTAAAATTTTAAACCAAACATGGCATCATTTACAGCACAACAACACAAGCTTTAATTCATATTAGGTTTCATGTGTCCAAGTATCCAGATTTTTCTTTGTTATGTGATAAATAAATCCTAAAGCAGTTTAAAAACTTTCAGAGCTTAATCCCTTCTGTTTGTACATTCCTTACCTGCATAATACTCTATCATGTGGCTAGGCTTACACTCCATAGAAGCCTGCTGAGCACAGCTATGGATAAAAAAACATCCAGATTTTTATACTTCTGATTATTAATGTCACCTTTTACAAAAATATCATTTTTAACTTTCTCTTTATCTCATGGCTCGTATTTCTCCCTTCCAGGACTGCTTTTCCATGGACAATGTATCTTGGTACGGTGGGGCGAGTGTCCAAGCACCACGGTGGCCAATAAATGATGTGGACATTTCAATGCAGCCCTTCACTGTCAGTGACCTGAGGGACAACCCCTCTGGCTTTGGTTCAGTGCTAGAGCGCTACTTCCTGGGCTCATCAGGTGAGAACCAATAAAGAAGGGGTTCGACGTTAACGTCAGTGCTGTTCGTATTACATATGCACATTACTTTACAAACCCTTCCTCTTCAAGTGTATCCTGTAGTGAATAACCAACTGATACACAGCTCATAGCGCAAGGTTGAATTCTGATTATTAGGTAGAAAATAATAATCAATGTTCATTAGTGTTCTAATGCCTAACAGTAGAAATGCCTAACAGTTGTCTTTTGATGCTATAAAAAGAAAGATAGTGCCAGAAACTCAGTGATTATAATACCTTGTGAGTTTATTTTTGGGTGTGAGCTCGATTGGGTGGACAGATGCCATGCAGAAAGATGCAAATGGTTAATGTTATTCATTGAAGAGCTATTGTGGAGACCCATGGGACTCCAGACTACTAGGCTGACTATGAAAGGCATGTATGGCAGAGCAGCTGAAGTCCAAAAGTAACGCACCCAAACACTGTCTTTCTCTCTTTCACACACACACACACAAAAAAACACGTCTTATTTGTGTTTTTTCTTGCGTCTGCTTATTTCCATTTATATGCTCATGTATGTTCAAGTGAGATTAATATCAACATTTGAAAGGTGAAGATGCTAATTTGTGTTCCACACAGCTGAAGAGAATTAGATTACAACAAAGGACACCACAATGACAAAAGGACATCATTAATATCATGTGATACTGTACCGCCAACAACATATTAAGATTATTATGTTTCCAAATTTATGTAACAGTGTTACAAGCTGAAAGGGTCACCTGATTTTAATCCCAACACGCTAAAGGACATGTTGGATTAGTGAGCTGCCTAAAAGCCTCTTTAATTGAGGCACTTTAAGAGAGAAAAATGTGACGCTGTTGGCCAGAGCAGTGGCCTAAAAACCCAAACAAAACCTGCGCACAGACAACTGATGTGTATGTAGTGCAACCAGTTATTATGCCTTTGTCCTCCAGTATGTTGGATTTGAAATGAATATAACTACCAGGTTAAAGTGGAAATTGTCTGAGGAATTGTCTGAAATTACTGTTATACCAGAGGCCCTGAAGAAAGCAAACAGTTTAACATAAATAATCTTAAATATACTTCTAGTGTTAGGTCAGTTGCAATCAATGATTGATTTTCCATGCATTTTCCCCCCTCCATTTGTCTTGTTGTCATGCATATCGTTTCCGTAAGAAGATTTTACATTCTAGCCACAGAAAAAAAATCTCTATAAATGCTCCATTACTGGTTGTCAGGTTATTGTATGGTACAGTAGTGGTTTTAATGTTTCAGATTTGAAGTCAGGTGAAACAGATTGTTTTACAGCACTCAAAGGGCACAAGTGGACCCAAACAAGAGCTGCACAATTAAATCCAAAAAAATCATATAGCAATTATTTTGTCACATAATGAGATTGCAATTTAATCTACAATATGTACTATAACTATTAAATGTACCATTTTGCATACAAACTATAAAAATATCTAGTTTAACAAAGGGTTCACATTAAGAAGATGTTTGCCAATATTTATCAGCTCAAAATTATTTAAAAAAATAAACAAATATTTAAATTATTGACACATTCTACATATACTGTATTTCAGACTATGCATATATTACTTGTAATAGCATGTAGCCTTTTGCGATTAAATACAGATCCATATCACGATTTCAGTTTTTATGCAATTAACTGTGCAGCACCATCCCAAAGCATGTTAGCAAAATGCCTCCTACAAAATACAGTTTTTACTACACATTTTCCTCATATTTTCTGTGTCATCCATCTATAGGTTAATGCTTTTTTGCTGAATGCCAGCAGGTTTGATATATTGTCATGCGTCTCATATTTGCTTAAGAAGATTTTACTTTCTGGCCACAGAAAAAAAAAATCTCTATAAATGCTCCATTACTGTATGTCAGGTTATTGTATGGTACAGTAGTGGTTTTAATGTTGCAGATTTAAAGTCAGGTGAAACAGTTTCCCTGGAAGAAACATTTGCTCATGTAGCCATTTTCCACAGAGAACGTGATTACACTGCATTTTTCCATGAGATAATGCCTTAAATAAGACGATCATCCGATTCTTGTTTCATATTAATGCTCCATGTGGTTGATTTTGGCACTCCAAGTGTTTATCATTCACTGCATCGGTGATTAATTGAGTCTCATTTTTCATCCTCATGGCGGGATAGCTCACATGTTTTGATAGTTCTTTTACTTCAGTCAACTTTGCATCCTTATTCTTGTTCTTGCACTTGAACGAATGAACTTATCATTCTCTCAATTGGAACGATTTATGTGCTGTAGCTTTATAAAATATGGACATGTTTACCTTTTAATTTAATGGTGACCTTTTTACTTGATAGTCATTGCTTAATTTTAAATTTCATTGTGTTTATATTCTCCATTTATAGATTTCTAGTTTGTTATTAGTACGTCATTGACTTTGATATATGTCCCTATTATACTTCCATAAAGGTCTAGTGTGGACCTGTCCCTAATGCAGGTTGTTCTCGTTTGAAGGTTTTTTGTTTTTGCATCTGTTTTTATCTATTTATATTTGAGTTTGGTAACCACAGTAACCTTTTGTTCTTGATCAAACATTAGTATTCTATTTTCCATTATCCATTAAAAGATATGAGAGGCTCACAACGAACCCTTCCTTGAATAAAGCTGAATTATTTGGCATACTTTGAAGTTTCCTCAGTTAATCATAGCAGATTAGACTTGGATGAGATAACTGAAGTTTGTTATCATTGCTAGTATGTATGAATGATGGTGTGCAGAGTCCACTAAGTAGTGCACCTGCCACTAAAAACCAGCCAGGCTACAGGGAAAAAAAAAAGTAGACTGTCTCACTGTCTTTCCTTAAATGCACTTTCTCAAGCCTAGGAATGGGCTTTTAGAAAAAATAGCTCAATATGTAAAAATTACAGTTTTTCACATGTCTACAGGATTGATTTTGTAACAAAGAGCATTGGGTTTTCTTGAAAATATCATAACATTGATAGAAACCTTTAGTGAAACTCTAAAGAAGATTGTTGGGTACAAACAAGTAGAATTTCATTTCAGAATGTCACTACTTGCATTATGAAATTCAGAGATCTCATCGTGGGTGAGGCCAGTCTAATCAGGGTAGAGATGTTGCACTGTAGGACAAGCAATTAGTCAGAAAAATTAAGTAGGGATTACAGTTATAGCACTCAAAGTGGACCCAAACAAGAGCTGCACAAAAATCGCATAGCAATTATTTTGACACATACTGAGATTGCAGTGTAATCTGCAATATGTACTTCAACTATTAAATGTACCATGTTGCATACAAACTATAAAAATATCTAGTTTAACAAAGGGTTCCCATTAAGAAGATGTTAGCCAAGATTTATCGGCTCAAAATGATTTAAAAATTAAACAAACATATAAATTATTGACACATTCTACATAAATTTCGGACTATGCAGATATTACTTGTAATAACATGCAGCGTTTTGCGATTAAATAATACAGTTTTTTTTTCTTTTTTTACTACACATTTTCCTCATATTTACTGTGTCATCCATCTATAGGTTAATGCTTTTTTTGCTGAGTGCCAGCGGGTTTGATATATTGCTCCTTTGAACTTTTTAAGTTTTTTTTTTTTTTTAATTAGCTCTTTGTAATTCGCAGGCATCCCATCCAGGGAATTTTCTTACTTCATGCCAAGATGAGGGTATGTTCTCACAGTGTTGCTTGAACTGGTTTGTGATCTGCCATGAACTTGACGAAGATAAAGTACTCACTAAAGAGGAATGGTTATCTAGAACTAATGTAAAGACATAAGAAAGGGCAAAAAGTTTTGCTACTGTAAAACACAGTCCGTATCCAATCTACTACACTGATCAGTGTCGGCAGCCTTGATATTAACTTATTAGCTATTTGTAGGAAAGCTTGATGTGAAAATATAATCGGCTTTCATATTTAAAACAAGACAAAAAAGATTTTGGATTGTTAAAACCTACCTTTAATTCCCTATATAATCCCCTGCTACACTAATGCACTTATCTCAGCATTTCACCAGTACTTGGATTTGGATACCAGCAAGATAGAAAGTTTTCTCAGCACACTGGAGCCATGATCAGACTGCCTGCTTCTTGGCTGAAACAGTGTTCAGCTAGATGCTCCTTTAACGGCCCAAACATGAGTTCCTGTAACGTGCAGGTAGTGTTCATATACAGTATGATTTTGTGTACAGTTCCCACAGACAAATTCTGAAATTTGGCGACAAGTTATACATTAATTTGCAAAGATCAGGCATTGCACTCATTGACTGCTGTGGGATCTGAACCACCTTGGCTGGGATCATCATTCACGGACGTACGGCCTTCTTTAAAACATTTGCACCATTCAGATGTTTTCCTGCGGCTTAGAGTCTCATTCACCATACTGTGCTTGAAGTCTTCTGTAAACGTCAATAAGTTTTGTGTGTTCATTCAAGAGAAATTTTATCACAAGTCCCCGTTTAACTTGATTGCCCCCTGTAATTGTGGAAAAGTTTAATTTACCCTTGGTCTCTTGTTTATTAATTAGACAACTTATCAATACTTTTACATCCCACTGTCCTCACACAACCATCAGCATGTTTGTAGCCATATTCATTTCCACTTTTTACTCTTCTGGAATCACAGACAGGTAATATGATGAATTTTATGAATTTCATTTTCACGGTCAGAAAATGAAGCCCTCCCAAAGCTTCCCAGCATGCTCCACAAATCACACCTTTAGCACTCCTATGCATACGCTTGAGTCGTAAATAAGTGCGTGAATGTGGCAGGTGTGAAAGCTTAGCTCATGTGGCAGACAGCAGGATGTCGGCCCACACCGTTTCCTTTAATTCGGCGTCTCAACTTCACAGGCCAAACTGCATCTACCAGGGTGTACTTCTGACCTCACACAGTGCAGGACTGGATAACAAATCTTTATGGTCTTTATGGTCTCAGTTTGTTTGAAGTTCTTATCTAATGGACATACATCATAAAGCATTTTGTTCATAAATCATTTAATTAATGGTAAAGAATTGCCTTTAAGACTTTTGAACAGCTTGGAAGTCTGTAAGGGAAAAGAGAAAGGGCAGCACCATTATGCATTCATCTTTCTCATAAAGCCGAAGTGGAAAATATTTCAGGAGAGCTGGTAGTATTTGCTGTAGAGAATTGTTCTAAAAATAAGCCACTGCTCACTGAAGAACCCACCTTGGTCATAATTCAGACTAAAAGTCTCTTAAATTTTCCCAAATGACAGTTATTGATTCCCTCCTTTGCAAATTCCTGTATGTTGCACTCACCTCGCAAAAGTGCCTTTGAGCTTTTGAAGGCTCCTAGTTAAGAAAAAATAATAATAAAAGAGAGAGAGACTAAGGGTGCAACTGATACCAAAAATAGGACCATACGCAGGTCTACACAACTTCACACATGTACATTCTGCAGCTCTAAGTTTTCCACTTGATCTCCTTCCCATTTTTCTTTCCAATTTGAAGTATATGAAGTTAGGTTTGCTATAAAAACATCTGGCAAACTCACTGGGAATTCGTGGGATTTCAAACATTCTTTAATAGCTTGTATTTATAGTTTCCAACCTGTAAATGTCATTTGTTCTCAGTTCTTAGTTAAAAATATCCAATCAACCCAAAAAGTGTGAGACTAGAGTGAGAGTGAAACGTCTGTAAGTCTACTTAATCATATTAGAGTACTTAATATTGCCATTGGCCATAGCATAGACTTTCTACCTGAGAAATATTATTCAGCCAAGCGTAGCCTCTCAGTAATAATTCAGTCATCATTTAAGGAACCTTTCATAAATTTTGCTTGGCAAATTCGGTTATGTGCAGCAGGGTTCCTCAAACATGTTGTAGCTCAGGAACCCTTTAAAAGTAAAATAAATTCCAGACATCCTCAGTGGAGATTTATTTCTTGAGTATTATTTAAATGCTCACAATAACAATAGTACATTAGAAATGTTATCTGTTTCTTAATGGGAAAAAAGTACAACAAGCTACACACGTGGACAAAATTGTTGGTACCCTTCGGTCAATGAAAGAAAAACTCACAATGGTCACAGAAATAACTTTAATCTGACAAAAGTAATAATAAATAAGAATACTATGAATGTTAACCAATGAAAGTCTGACATTGCTTTTCAACCATGCTTCAACGGAATTATATAAAAAAAATGAAAACTCAAAAACTCATGGAACAGGCCTGGACAAAAATTATGGTACCCCTAACTTAGTAGTTTTTGCACAACCCTTTGAGGCAATCACTGCAATCAAACGATTCCTGTAACTGTCAATGAAACTTCTGCACCTCTCTGCAGGTATTTTGGCCCACTCCTCATGAGCAAGCTGCTCCAGTTGTTTCCGGTTTGAAGGGTGCCTTTTCCAGACAGCATGTTTCAGCTCCTTCCAAAGATGCTCAATAGGATTGAGGTCAGGGCTCATAGAAGGCCACTTGAGAATAGTCCAATGTTTTCCTCTTAGCCATTCTTGGCTGTTTTTAGCTGTGTTTTGGGTCATTGTCCTGTTGCAAGACCCATGACCTGCGACTGAGACCCAGCTTTCTGACACTGGCCAGCACATTTCTCTCTAGAATCCCTTGATAGTCTTGAGATTTCATTGTACCCTGCACAGATTCAAGACACCCTGTGCCAGATGCAGCAAAGCAGCCCCAGAACATAACAGAGCCTCCTCCATGTTTCACAGTAGGGACAGTGTTCTTTTCTTGATATGCTTCATTTTTCCATCTGTGAACATAGAGCTGATTTGCCTTGGCAAAAAGTTTCATTTTTGTCTCATCTGTCCATAGGACATTCTCCCAGAAGCTTTGTGGCTTGTCAACATGTAGTTTGGCATATTGTTATGATTTGTTTTCAACAATGGTGTCCTCCTTGGTCGTCTCCCATGTAGTCCACTTTGGCTCAAACAACGACGGATGGTGCGATCTGACACTGATGTTCCTTGAGCATGAAGTTCACCTTGGATCTCTTTAGAAGTCTTTCTGGGCTCTTTTGTTACCATTCGGATTATCCGTCTCTTTGATTTGTCATCAATTTTCCTCCTGCAGCCACGTCCGGGGAGGTTGGCTACAGTCCAAATTTCTGAATAATATGTGCAACTGTAGTCACAGGAACATATAGCTGCTTGGAGATGGTCTTATAGCCTTTACCTTTAACATGCTTGTCTATAATTTTCTTTCGAATCTCCTGAGACAACTCTTTCCTTCGCTTCCTCTGGTCCATGTTGAGTGTGGTACATACCATGTCACCAAACAACACAGTCACTACCTGGAGCCCTATATATAGGCCCACTGACTGATTACAAGATTGTAGACACCTGTGATGCTAATTAGTGCACACACCTTGAATTAACATGTCCCTTTGGTCACATTATTTTCAGTATTTTCTAGGGGTACCATCATTTTTATCCAAGCCTGTTCCATGAGTTTATTTTTTAAAATAATTCTGTTGAAGCATGGTTGAAAAGCAATGTCTGACTTTCATTGGTTAACATTCATAGAATTTTTTTTTATTATTACTTTTGTCAGATTAAAGTTATTTCTGTGACCATTGTGAGTTTTTCTTTCATTGACCGAAGGGTACCAACAATTTTGTCCACGTGTGTATATCTATACATTTTCATATTAGCTCCAAGCTGATATTATTTATTGGCTTGCATGTTTGTTTTTTTATTAACGTGGTAAGAGTAAAACCTATTTAATTCAAATGACAAGTTAGACTAAGAACGGTAAGAATTTGCTAATAAATATAATAACTTATATAATGGTATAGGATTTCCACCAACCCTGAGTTCCACCACTCAGTCAAATGAACTTCTGGGGGGTCCTGTGATGTGGTTTCCCTAACAGGTTGAGGACACAAAGGCACAAACAAAAGCAACTGCTTATGCAGATAATATCCTGATATATCCTGCAATTCTGAAGGCATTGGTCTTTTTTTACTAAAACTGAAAGCACAAAAGCAAAGGGACAAAAATTTTAGCTTGTTTGTGAGTGTGTGTTGTTGGGGGGAGGGGGGGGGGGGAATGCATGTGTGTTTGCATGAGGGGGCATTCTGACACGGTGGAGAAATCTGAGAGGCAGCGGGAATTCCAAGGAGGGCAGCCACATCTGCGGACACAATTATCTGGTTCACATCATCTCATCATTTCACATGGGCGTAGAGCTGCACCACCCAAAACTTCCAAGCTAAGCTTCAGGTTTCTGACCTCAAACTGCTCTCTCTCGATCAATTTTATGTTTATAAAGTATGTAAGCCTAAACTATGTGAAGTTGAAGTTGAACTCCCTTTTTCTACACTTGTTTTTATGGTAAATTACTCATTTTGAAGTCTTACTAAAAGTGGGTTAATATTAGCTGACTAAATGAAACCTGACTATATGAATCCTGACCGTATAAATTGTTTGAAAATGCATTTGCCACATGCATACTATATCGCTCTACCAATTGCTGTGTAGTTTGTTTATTTTTGGCCATGAATATAGCAATTGGGTGACAACATTTAAACAAAATGGCATTGAGGGACTACTGGTGCCACTGGGAACCTACAATAATGTGCAGATCCAGTTCCAGTGTACTTGTCCCAACTTCACTGACCTGTACCACACCACACAAATATTTAACACTAATCTGTCTTTAAATAGTTTCATATTTTTTATAGGATTTAACATCATTTTATTTACCCAGGAACTATAAAATTAATAAAAGTGCTATAAAAGCCACAACTAGTGATTTTGGTATCTGCAGGGTTATACTTTTCAAACGGTCTAGATATTAATTTTCCTGTTGCTTTGTTTAAATTATATTAAAGTATAAAGAATGTAGTCTGTTTGTAGAAACGTTCTCTCTCTCTTTCTCTCTCTCTCTCTCTCTCTCTCTTTTAATGGCTACATTACATTCACACACGTGGAAATGTGGAAATTACCATGCCTGAAGAACCATGAAGAAATCTAAGAAAATCTAAAAATGGTTCGGCATCCAAGATTTGTGGGTATTTACTTTTTATGAGCCCACCTAACCCTGGCCATTTCACCTGATAAATCCATACCGAGATGCCACAGATCTATTTAAAATGGTATAAAGATCATTTGTTTTGTGTGTATTTAATATACCTGTAGTAAGAATGTTAGCAAATATGAATATATCCAATATAAATCAGCAGGAAATGTGTTCTAACTAATATACACTACCAGTCAAAATTTTGAACAAACCTTCTAATTCCATGGTCTCTTCTGATTTTTTCTTTCTACACTGTAAAACACTACTGAAGGCATTTACAATTTGCAATGATCTCCTTTGAACAGTCGATAGTGAGATGTGTGTACTTATGCTCCGTAAAGCCTTCATAACGGCTCTAATCTGAGGTGCTTAAATTGGTGATTTTTGAGGCTGGTAACTCTAAATGAATGATGCTTGATGGGTTTTGCAAATGCGCTTGATAATACTGTTAAATGCAGAAAATACTGACCATAATGTCTTATAATAAAAATGTATTGTTGTTATTGTTGTTACTTATTTACCTAATGCAATATGCGTTATTTCAGAATATTTAAAAAATCCAGTATTGCTCTAGCATATACAAAATAAATGGGGCAAAAATGGTAGAGGGAGAGAGACTTTTACTGTCATGTACAGTGGGTCTGTGCAAACAGTCAAATATGAAGCCTATGTGACAAACAGCATTCACTCATCCTTAGTAAGTGCCTGCTCAGGGTCACAGTGGTATAAATTAGAATATACATTTATGTATATTTTGTGAACCTTCAGACCCAAAATTTACAGACCATCCTGATAATACTGGCATTTCTATCTGGATTTTGGGGCATACTGCTATAGTGTGTGATTTCAATTTATTATATATACACTGTAAAACACTTTGAATGACCTCTGTATACGAAATGTATATCATACACTTGCCTTCCTTTTACTTGGCTGAATGACTAAAATAAAGGGGGGGGGGGGGACTTTCTGGATTTATCTGAATACAGATACAGGTCGAGTAACCAGATACAGATAGACATACAAACAGTATAGTCTTAGTAATAGAACTGTATGTTCCTAAAAATGCTATTCTGTAACGTCATGTAGGTGTGTATGTATGCATGCAACTTTACAAAAGATAGCGAGTATATGATCAATACTAAAACATACCACATTGACAAGAAATTTTGCATTTTTGGTCTTTTGCAGGTGTGGCAGTACTGGTGGCCCCACACATCCTTCTGCACGTAGGGGTAGAAAGCAGGCAGCAGTTCTGTCTTCAGACAACTCCCAGTATGGCTCGACTTCCACTTCAGTACACTGTCTGCGTGGGAGAGAATGTCAAAGCCGTTTACCAAGATTCGATACAGCAGCTCTCCATGTCCAATCGAGAACTGCCCAGCATGAATGTCTTACAGTATGGATTAAGTCATATGCCTAATGATAATAACATTTTGGCTATATTTTGTTAGAATTTGTTTGAATTGTGGTTTCCCTGGTACATTAAGTATTGGACAGCACTTTAACTAATAACCC
The DNA here is from genome assembly GCA_030347435.1 of Clarias fuscus. Taxonomy (NCBI): domain Eukaryota; kingdom Metazoa; phylum Chordata; class Actinopteri; order Siluriformes; family Clariidae; genus Clarias; species Clarias fuscus. The sequence continues at coordinate 31,451,767 of CM059204.1, read as the reverse complement.
TGCACTCTTCTTTTCCATTGTCGAGGCTGCCTTTCTGGAAACTTCCAGCAAGTGTGGACTCAGAGGGGAAGATTGAAAGAGAGCTGAGAACCTTCTCTAACCGGCTAAAGAGGCACCACCTAGGGGAAGGGGTCATCAGCCTGGATGAACATTCCACATCTCTCTTGTCCAACATGGTGAGTGGCTCTTTCATTGCCCCATTATAAATCCTTACTCTGGTACATAGATAGTGGATAGAATGAGACAGTGATTATTTTTGGTTTCTGTGAACCATTTTAACATAACCTTAAATAAAAACAATCATATGGTTTAACAAGTGAAAGAAATTAACATACAATAAACACCAATAAAACAAATAAAAAAAGATTGTTGTCATATTGTTATTGCAAAACAATTGTAAAATTTATTGCAACCTTCAAGCCACATCTTGACCCTCCTGAGTGTTGCACATTGGTACTGCTATTCTGTAGGAGTGACAAACATAATGCATCTCATAGTACTCTCAAATGGGTCAGCGATCTGTTGCTTGCCTCAGATTATTATTATTATTATTATTATTATTATCCTTGATGCTGTTGAACGTGCATGCAGAATTTGGCACTGTTATTTAAATGAACAGGTTTGAAAACACTTATTTAGCTGTTGCATGGCAAGATCACTTGACTCTAAGCATTAAATATAACTTTGGAGAACTTATGAATTTCAGCATATTGTCCCACCATGTCCAGAGTTATTTTCCTTTATATATTAAGCCACTTAGATATATCATTTACACATGACATAATGTTGGTTTTCATTTAATTATGCTGATGATAGGTAATTAACAGTTCAGGCTAATTCAGTATTGTTGTGAAGAAGGTCCAAACACTGCATATAATAAATGCATGGATAAATCAAAACACCTTTCTCCTTTGTTCTTCTATGAGGATGATGAATTTTCTTTTGAGATTTGGTGATCAGAAAGGAATTTGTTAAAGCCTGCAGGTTGAAAGTTTACCATTCACCAAAAATTTGAAAGTCAAATTCATTATTGTGACCCTTAATGAAAATGGGTAGAATAAATACATACATGTGCTTGTATGTCTATGTGTGCGTGTGTGTACTGTATGTGTGTACATGCATGCCTATCCATTAACTGGCATGTGCATGAAAGCTGTGCTGTTATTCCACATAACAATGAGATTTTACACATGTTAGACTAATAATAGGAAGCAGAAATAGATAAGAATTCAAGTATACCAGCAGAGTAAGGGAATTTCTTAGGTGTTCTCCATTCATTAATTTATTCTTCTAAAGGAAGCTCTCTATCCTGGTCCAGGCCAATCCTGGGAACTTATGTCTATTTATTTTAAATATATTCTACTTAAAATATATTTTCTGAATAAGTAAGGATGAATTAAAATATATAGAGTAAATCATGTACTGTATAACATTGTGTAAGTGTAAATGTGTGTAAAGTTTTTAGGGTTTTATACTTTGATGAGCCATATGTGTTATATTTTGTACTGCACTGGAATTGAGCTTGCCTGCTTGATTTAATATTTTTCTTTTATTTAAGATGTAAGAGGAGTTTTTTGTACATAAATCTTTGTTTGGTCTGGAAGAAATGCACTCGGTCAGTCTGGCAGTTTTACATGAGAAAGCGGGAATGTGTGAAAGCAGTCTTGACATTCCGTGTGGTCAGTTATAAAGTTTATGAAGTTTCTGATCTTAATCAATGCCATAGGCTGGGGCCCAACTAAAGGCATTCTACTTTCACAGTAGGAAGAGTCATCCCAGGACTTGGAAGCATGGAGTGTTAGAGTAGAAGCGTCTGACATAAAAAGCTAACGGCTGTGCTGTTAACTTCAGCCTGACAGAAAAAGGGTTTGGTGCTAGTTAGTGTGTATGAACTTGAAAGGCATTATTTTTTTCCAAGCGGATCTGCAGCAGTCAAGCAGAGGTCAGCGAGGTGCAGGACTGGTTCTACTGAGATGGGAGACAGTTCTCAGGTTCACTGAAATGTCAGCAGGAGAAGAAATGGTTTGCTATGCTGTATACTATGCTAACAGAACTGTTTACAGCTTTATTGCCATTGTAACCAAATACACAAACATATTACCTGACTTATTAGTCAGATTTACAGTATTGTGCAAAGGCCGTTTATCCATATTAATTTAATTCTGTAGATTACATTAAAGAAGTGTTTGACTGCGACAACCTGGAAAATGAACAATGTTATACTGTATGTTTATGTAACAACTTCACCAGCAACCTCATTTCCCCTCTCGTCTCTTCTCTTCAGCATTCAGCATCAACAGTATAGTAATCACCAGCCTGATCATCTATCATAATGTGCTCCTGTTTCACACTGGTTCATGCCTCAAGTTAGATGTTTTTTTTTATCTGTGAATGATCCATAGTGGCTTAGAAAACAACAAACATTGCTCTGAAACCTGTCAGGTACAGGAGCTGGAATTAAAATGAGAGTTGCCAAAAATTGGGCAAAAATGGGAGCTCAAGACCTTTTCACAGTACTGTATATCCATTCATATTTATCCAAATTTAAAAGTAAGGTGAGAGAATAGTAAGAATTCAACACCAATTTTCTGTTGGGTAGAACTGCATGCCTGTCCTTTACTTGGCTTAGATTTCTTTCATGATCCTGAATCCTCCAAAAAGGTTAAAAGTGGTAAATGGGAGTTGAATAGAAGAGAATGGAGCTGAGAAGAGAAGTTTCCATGTTACCTTAAAATAACATGCATAAGTACAACCAACAGCTTGACTTGGAATGAGCCCGGTTATAAACTTGCTTGCCAGTATTCTCTTTTTATTGCTCAGATACTTCATAGCACACCATAGATTTTAGCATGGCAGAATGATTGCCCTGAGCTTACTATATGCTTTGCACACATTATTTTTACACACATTGTGTTGCGGTTATGGGATGAGTTATGGTAAATTTGTTAAAGAGATTATTTTCCAGACTGTAAAAGCAACAATAGAAAAATCAGGAGGTATTTGTGTAAGGAATACAGGCATGGGGTTAATCTTTGTGAAGAGTAAAGCCTATTCAACCACAGAGGTGCCATGACACTTAAGCAGTGAGATCGTTCATATGATCACGAGCTTTGAATTTGATTCTTGCTGTAACAGGAAGCCAGTGTTTTCAGTAGTGAGCCTCAGTAGGGGAGTCACATGAGAGATATTACCAGATAAACAACAGCATGTATCTAGGTGCGATATTGAGTACAGAGTCAACTAGCCATGTCTGGATAAATGTCCAATTCAATTGAATTCAATTTTAAGCACTATACAAATAAAATTTAATCGAATTGGACAATAAAGACTACCGATTATGTGATTTTGTGAATTTCTGCAGTTTGTAACAGTAATTTTTCTAAAATTGCAAAGAAGAAATATGCAGAGTCTAGTAGATGTGATGTGTTTTAAAAACTCTGATCTGAGATTTTGATTTTAAGTCCAGCAAATACTTCCAGCAAGCATATCAGATCTGTTTTATTAGGGTTGAGTTTCAGATTATGGGTCTTTATTCACAAGGAGATGTCAGAAAGACAGTTTTATATCTTCTAGAGACATGGTGGTTGGATGGAGGAAAAGAATTATGTGATAAGCATAGCGTTTATAGGAGATCCATTAGATCTAGTTACAGAGCACAGATATTTAGCTTATAAGGAAAATAAAAGTGGACCTCTGGAAAGCTTCAGATTTATTTTTTAAGGATAAAAGGAAATCTATCCAAGCACACACACATATACATATATGTATACTATTCGATAAAAACAAGGTGAAAACATAGTCCTCATTGCGCAAGTCTGCAATAGTAATTATTTAGTTGGTGACATTAGTTTTGTTAAATTAAAGCTTCTTAAATAGGATATAATTCAAGCAGCCTTAAAGATAGAAGGAACTAGACAGCTTCATAGTAATGCATTAATCATAGCAGTTAATGATGGGATGCAATATCACTTTAAGTGGAAATGCTATTAATGTAAGAAGACACAAGCAGTGAAGTGGCATCAATGATAATTTTAGAGTCAAGTAGCTGGCAAGTAGAGTAACATGGATAAATACTATGTAATTTCATTCTCATGAAAAATACAAGAGATACTGCACTTTAAACAGTTAAAATATACTTTTTTGTAGGTTGGTTAGAGGCATTTGCTGCCTCACAGCTACTGGGTTGCCAGGTTTGATTCTGAGTTATTCATACCCGAGTTCTTTATGTAGAATTTCTTTCCATATTCTTATAGCGTGTGTGTTGGTTTTCCCCCCACTTCCCAAAAAACCATGGATACACTGGCTAGACTGGTTGACAACAGTAGATTGACTGGCTAAGATAAATCACTCCCAGGTGTTAACTATGAGTAACTGTGAGTAACTGTGTATGCCGGGTGCCTGCGATGGACTGGTGTCCCATCAAGTATGTATTACCACACCATTCCAAATAAATGTTACAGAGCGAGTTGCTGGCTGGAAGAACAATTAAGTCAATGCTAATAATAGTAATTATTATTTTAAAAGCAACAGAATATGTTTACTTTATCATTAATAATATGCAGTTTTATAAGACTCGTTTTTTCTTCAAATATGAACACATAAATTGTCCACTGGGTCAATTATGAGTACGAAAGTGGAACTTTGATAACGATGAGTGGAAAAGATACCTTACCGCTTTTTTTTCTTGTAGTTATATTCAATGCAGCACTTTTTATTATTTTTATTTATTACTTTTTTTACAGAGACAAAAGATGGACAAGGAGCATGCATTCCCCATTTATTTATTTATTATATGATTGCAGCATTTATCTACAGTAGCTAAAACTTTGGTTAAGCCGACCTCTTCAGAAGAGCTTGAGTGTAGTGAATTCACTAGGCATCTTTTACGTAAATTGTAGGCTTTATAATTATAGCTTCAAAGTAGCCTGCTCAACAGTGCAAAATGTGATTTTTATTGTGATATGTAATGTAATACATTACAAGCACCTAGAACAACAGTATAACTATGTCATTATATACAAGTAGTAATTCCAAGAAAATTCCAAATATCATAGCTACAGATCATGTCTAACGCTATTTATTCCATATCACAGGAATAGATATAATTTAGAATTTAAACTAAAATGCATATACTGTGAAAAGTAAATTCTAAGCATATTGTCCCATGTATGGTGGGCGAGAAATGCAAAACAAAATAACAATTTCAAAGTCTCTTCCAATCAGCAATAAGAATTTCATGCGCAAATTATACCTACCTTTTTCTAGGTAGACTGAATTTCTTGTTGTTTTCTCATGTAGTATTTTGTGTCCGGATATGTTTTTTTATTTGTTTATTTGTTTTTGTTTTTATTATTTTGTTTTTGAATGTGTTATTTTGTTTTTGTTTTCATTATTATGTTTTTAAATTTGTTGTTTTTCTGCTTTGTTATTTTGTTTTTGTTTTTGTTATTTTGTTTTTGAATTTATTATTTTGTTTTTTCGGTTCTGTCATTTTGTTCTCAGTTTTGTTATTTTGTTTTTGAACTTGTTATGTTGCTATCAGTTGTGTTATTTTGTTTTTGTTATTTTGTTTTTAAATTTGTTATTTTTGTTAGCATTAACCAAGATATTTGAATAAAACAGTTATTAATAATTATAGTTATTAGTAATTAATATAAATAATAATGTAGCTATCTAACTATGAACCATTATATCCTATTTTTATGTGGTACATATTTTTTTTGTTAGGTTGTTTATTTCTTGGTTTCCCCATGGTGTATTATGGTAAATAAGTAAATACTGCATAATAAACAGCATAATATAAGTAATGCAATAACAATCAATAAATGATTTAAGTTATTATTTAAGTTTAAGTTTTAACCCTTGTGGAACAACCTTAATATATTATTTTGTAATGTGAAACAAATTTGTAATAGTTTAAACCAACATACAAAAACAAGGCTATTGATGAAAATAACATGCTTGTCGTTACAAACAAGGAAGCAAAAATACAGTGCCTAATACTGTGGAACGCCTGCATTGCAAGTGTGCCCTCTTGTGGTGTTAAAGTAAATAAGTGTGTGAACTATGGATAATTATTATGCAAAACAAACATTGTCACTTAATGTTGTTCTAGTGGCAATCAAAAGACTAATGATTACTTATTACCATCCCTACTGTATCCATTGACACTGCAATAGCTTTGCTATGATATCTTATACTACTCTTGTTCCTGGACTATATTTGTAGTTAAATTGAGTGAAAACTATGGTTTAATATGTCATATATCTTTTTATTAGCTTTCTTTATTAAGGATAGATAATTTATACTTTATCTGTTGGTTTTATGATAATTAACCTTTAAACAAAAGTTAAATTGAAAAAAATGTCTGGAAAGGCTATCAGATGTATTTTAAAAACCAGCTATGGGTCACAACAGTTTTTCTTTGCAATAACTGATTTTTAAATCTATTAGAAACTATAACTATATACTGTAGTACTGTGCAAAAGACTTGAGCCATCCTTAATTTAAGGGTTAATCCTTAATTTATTTTTATTCCTTAAAATAAAAATACATTAATTATTACTTATTATGTAGAACAAATTAATGAAATGAGAACACAGGTTTTACTACAACAAGCTATAAAGTGCCTAAATATATAATTATAAAATTTGTATATGTAACAACTCTAGCAGCAACCTCATTTCCCCTCTTGTCTTTTCCAACCACTCAGCAGTATACTAATCACCGGCCTGATCATCTGTCATCATCTGCACCTGTTTCTCACTGGTTCAAACCTTAAGTTAGATGTGTGTTAATGCCTGAATTATTCATAGCTCACTGTGTGCCTTAACAAACAAAACACATTTCTCTGAAACTGGTCGGGAAGTCCTTCAGCGAGTTTTGAGAATTATTCCTCAAGACTACATTAAAAAGGCAAGAAAGTCAGGCTCTTAGGAAGCAAATTTTTTTTAAAAATGAGATGTGTCTAAAAAAATTTGGACAGTACAGTGGAACCTCGGATTGCGAGTAACGTGGTTTACGAGAGTTCTACAAACCGAGCAAAGATTTTTAATACATTTTTAATCGGAAACCGAGCAAGTATTAGTTTATGAGCGCTGAGTATCATGTGTCACGCATGCGACTCTTATTTCGACACCAAGCGTCACTCTCTCACCTTTTCACCCCCCTCCCCTCCCACGGCTTCGCAAACACACAGAAACTCTGCTCGTCTCTTACTTGTATAATCAACATCTCCCTCTTTCTTTTAGCCTCTTATGCGTGTGCGCGCGTAATTTGACACCGACACACACACACACGCACCCTGACACACGCACAGACGCTCTCTCACCTTTTCACCCCCTCCCCGGCTTCACAAACACACAGAAACTCTGCTCTGTCGCGATTCTTTTCAAAGGTAAGGTGCTGGTTCATTTTTTTGTTTTTTTTGTTTTTTTACTTTACAGCAGTGATTCCCTTAGTACGCGCTCATGCCAGTCTCAGAGAGATTTCCCCTGTTTCCGTTGTTTTTATGTGTGTGTCCGTTTGGTGTGAAACTTAAAAAGTGATTCCGTTAATATGCGCTAATGCCAGTCTCAGAGAGATTTCTTTTTTTACGTTAAAACATTGTTTCCGCTGTGTTTATGCATTTGTTGTGAAACTTAAAAAGTGATTCCGTTAATATGCGCTCATGCCAGTGTCAGAGAGATTTCTTTTTTTCCCTGTTAAAGCGGTTTCCATTGTGTGTGTGTGTGTGTGTGTGTGTGTGTGTGTGTGTGTGTGGAATTAGCCCCTTCCTTCGTCTCGTTTTACACAGTAACGCTCCTCCTCCCTCTCCCCACCTCGCTTTTTAAGTTTCACAACACACACACACGCCTGCGTGCACCAACGGAAACACTTATCTGGCGGGATTTATTTGTACTTTTTTTAAAGGTAAAGTGCAGATTAATTTGTTTTATTTTCATTTTATAGATTGTATTAATTATTTTTATGTATTTATTTTTTGGGGCTGTGGAAAAAATAATTTGAGTTTTCATTATTTCTTATGGGAAATGATGATTTGGTTTACGAGCGTTTTGGAACAAATTATGCTCGTAATCCAAGGTTCCACTGTACTGTATTTTAAGAAATGATATGCAAACTTTTTTACTATTGTTATTTATCTTAAATTTACAACAGTCATTTTAGGCAGGAAACTAATTTAACCAACATAGTGGTAAACACAGTCAGTCTGACTAAAATTGACATAAGTGTAATAAGTTCAGTTTGAAATCAAATACTGACTATCAAAATGCATGTGATGCTCTCTGGCCCATAGTCAAAATGGAATATTTAAATATACCTTTATCTTTTTTTGCCTTTTTGAGGAAACAAGATACATAGTTAGATGAGTGACAATTCCATAATGAGTTTCCCCAGACCATCACAGATACTCAGTGGTTAATTGAATTTCTTATTTGTATTAACTGAAACGATGTCCGGATTTTCATGTTTTTTTTTTTTTTTTTTTGCTTTAAGGACCACGAGTACCACATTGGCAGGAGAAGGACGTCCAAGAGACAGAGCTGGGACCGCCCTTTTGTGAAGCTTCTGAACATTTCCGTAACCCTGTCCCCATATTTAAGCGTGGACTCACAGCAGTTTCAGACATCCATTCAAGACAGAATGCAGGATTACTGGCTCAGCCTCCCCACTGGTCCACAGGCTCAATTGGTATATGTTTATCTGTTTATATGTCTCTGATATACTGTGTTGCCAAACTCATTCAGCCATCTGGACGCCGGGATATTTTATTTATTGTCTTTGTCCCTCAATAGGTTCCAATATTAACCCAGTGGAGAGGAAAGTACTGTGTCAAGTTGAATATTACAAATCCAGAAGCCACTAACTGGTTCTTGGAAAGAGTGAGCAGCCTGCACACTCGCTTGGGCATGGAGTATGTGATGCTAGAGGGTGGGGAGGGAAACCCATTTGAGGAAAAGAATATGCGACATTCTACTGTCCTCAAAGGAGATGAATACATCCGGCTCCTGGCAGACCTCGCTGGGAGTATAGAAGGCAATACTGTTGTTAGCGCAGGGACAAGGTTAGATAACTTTAATTCTTTAACTATAGTGCTTCTTTTGCATATGCAAAATATGAATGTCAACATATTTTTTTTCATATTATTGAACACTGGCAACCAAACAATCAGGCTTTGCTGATAAATTGAATTCCACTCATGAACCTCTTCCCATTTAAACACATACAACCATTACACGTGGCAAGGAGTTTTTCTAATGTTGGCTAATGTTGTTTCTTAATGCTTGGGTTTCTGGGTTTAGGTCCAGCCATAAGCCTTTGTTCATCCATATGAATGCCCTGCAGTCTGATTGGAGTTATTCTGGCCTCAAGGGTATCATTCCATCCCTGCTGCATTACAGCCTGCTGGGTTATAATTTCTTCATTCCCGATGCAGTAGGTAATAGATTTCTGTACAGAATTGATATCACTTATAACCTTTTAAACAAACCCCTCCCCCCTTCTTTTAATTGTTTAACCCTGACACTAATTCAACCTTTCTCGAGTCTAATCATAAAAAGGGAACTCATTCATTGGGTAACTTTATATCAATAAGGCATCTGATGTACAATGTGCATTTTGTTCCTCTGGGCTATAGGAGGCTCGTTATCCAGTGAACTGGTCACAGACGATGAACTCTTCATTCGCTGGTTAGAGATTGTGGCCTTTCTTCCTGTGCTCAGTTTTCAGACACCTCCATGGGCATCTGGGGTAGACAAGGTGACTGATTGTCTTTTTCTCACATCACATAATTGTTTTACCAATAGCAGCTTGTGTCTTAGACAATGTGTATAGTGTAGCAGGTGTCGGAGTTCAATGCCACTCTAATTGCACTCTGTGTTGATGCTACATACCACATGAAATACTGCATTATCCTAAAGTCAATATAATGGCAGTTAGTGTTTTCATTTTCTTTCTGATTGTTAAGCCTGCTTTTAAAGGCTAACAGTTAAAAACTAGTAGCCCAGACAAGAAATAAGCTTGTCCCAGTCACCAAGACTTGACTTGTCCAATGCTTTTTTATATACTAAAGATATGCAGGTTTATTTATAATAAAATAACAGCCTCACTATAGGATGGAAAGCAATTTAAGTTGGCGCTTACACATCTACACCGGGGTACTGTTCATATTAAAGGTTGACTAAACAGATTGTTCTTCCTCCTTACGAAGAGCCAGAATATAATATTTACTCTCTCTGTGTGGGACTATGAGGACCACATCTCAAGCCTAGTTAGAAAAATATCTTCTCCTCTTTTTTCCGCGTCTTTACTCACATGTATTGGTATGTTAAAGCCTGCGGAGAGCAGTTCAGATTTCGGACAAGTGTAAAGATCCTGCAGGCGACTATTTTTCTTGCATTTGGTGGGATAATTGCTTGCCCTTTTCCCAATGTTACCTGTGGTTAAGGGTCCATCTGGTTCGCATTAAATTTCTTTTCAAATTTGTGGCCCTTAGTCTTGACCATAATGACAGTCAGTGCAGCACTCAGGAATGACAATGAATCGAAAGATGTAGAGAATATGGAGAGACAACTAACAGTTTCCATTTTGATTGTCATGAGAAACAAGTATGTTGTTTATTTCTGTGGGATTGTGGAATAATAAAACCTAGGTGGACAATAATTTAACGTCCTGCGTTGTTTTGCTACATGTTAAAATGTTCTTGTTAAAGTTAGATTGAACAACATGTAGTCTGATTTAATTTTTGGAATTGTTCTCTGCTCTGCGTGATGAGTCATTAACTTACTGTGTGTGTGTGTGTGTGTGTGTGTGTGTGTGTGTGTGTGTGTGTGTGTGTGTGTGTGTGTGTGTGTGTGTGTGTGTGTGTGTGTGTGCGCGTGTGCGTGCAGACATCTAGCACCCATGAGAGACTTTAAATCAATGGCCATATTGAGCCTGAATAGAAATATAACCAAAATGCAAACCACAGGTCTGTTTTCTCAATTTGAAATTAAGTTGAACCCAGGCTCGGATTCAAAACCCACTGCACGAAACCTATTCGCTTTCTCACAATACTGTTTTAATAAATGTGGTTTTTCTTTGTTTCTGTCATGGGGATGTTAGTTTAAGGATGTGACCCTTCTAGGAATGTACACCAGAAGGACATTTGGATGGTGTCAACCACAATGTGAACGGATTCATATCTGTTTTTCATATAAAAAGGGGAAAAAGCATTTTTTTTTTCAAGCACCCAAATAGTTGTAGGTGTTGTAGGTACAGTACATGATCTGTGTAGAAGGGACTAGTGGACATAACTTGTTTCAATGCAGCTGAAGCTGATTCATCATTTATACTTCTCATAAAATATTTTATAAAATTTATTATTATTATTATTATTATTATTATTATTATTATTATTATTATTATTATGTGCACTAATGGACACAGAGATGAAAAGAATTGGTGGACCTTTGGTAAATACAGGAGGCATTCAAGTCAAATTTCTTATCAATGAAAGAATTGACATTCACAGAAGAGTTCAAGTACGGCATGGAGATGAGACTCTTAGCCACAGTAAAACATCTGAGCGGTGAAAGCATTTTATAGAAGGCCATACACCCGTGAATGATGATCCCTTTCCGAGGTGGCTTGGTGCCCCACTGCAGTTGTTCCCGAATTTAATAACTGATCCTTGAAAATTGATGGGTAACTTGTGGTCAACTTGCAGAAATAAGCATCTGTCTGCGAGAAATGTACACACAATCATTCACAAACACCACCTATACATTACAGGAACTCAGGTTGGAGTTATTGCCACATCTGCCGTCCAATACCTCGCGCCAAGCCATTTCCATATGTTTGGACCATTAAAGGAGTTCCTGGGAGACGAGTGTGTCAGCATCAAGCAGGCAGTCCAGTCTGATGTACAGAGAAAACTTTCTACCTTGATAGTATTCAAAAACTAGTAAAATGCTGGGATAAGCGCATTAATGTAGCAGGAGATTATATAGAGAAATAAAGGACGTTTTTACTCTCATAACTGTATTCCGTTATTCTGCACAATCCCCGGTTTGACTTGAACACCTCTCGTAGGAGCTAATAACTTTTGTCATTTCTTGCGATGCTCATTGTTTGGTCTGTCCCCATTTAATTCAGGTCCTTAACCAAACCAGAATCTACATCACTAAGCACCAGGAATTTGTAGTGCCTCTAATAGAGAAATATGCACAGGAGTGGCAAGCCAATGGAAATCCCATATATCGCCCACTGTGGTGGATCAGTCCTAATGATCCTGCCACATTCACTATTGATGATGAATTTCTCATTGGCGATGAGGTGAGTTTCCACTACGCATGCATCGGGCCATGAAAAAACACTGCTTTTATAAATTTTTATTTTGCTTAGAAACTCAAAAACCTTAAATGTTATTTATACTTAACTAACACAATAAAATAGTACAAAAATCCATTAAAAGTGTTAAATCCTGCAGCTGAAAATAAGGCTAATGGTAGATCTCGATTCTTTCTTTCTTTCTTTCTTTAAAGAGCAATATGAGAAGCTTATGAGAATTAATTTCATACAATATAAGTATAGCGTAGTAAACTCCATGTTATAACTCTATGTGCTTTTCAGGTACTTGTTGCCCCAGTGACAGAAAAGGGCGCTTTGCAAAGAGATATTTATTTGCCAGGGAGCAACTTTCAGTGGCAAGACACCAACAATGCTAAAGTGTTTGATGGCGGGACGCTCCTACAAAGTTACCTTGTTGGGCTTGAGGAGGTGCCTGTATTCATTCGAAAGATCTCCTGAGGCCAACTATCTGACTCTGCCAAGGCTATTTTTTATTTTTCACCTTTATTTTTAATTTGTGCTGATCTCAAGTTGCACTTTCCACAAAGACCATTTTCTGTGTTCTAAGGCACAGTCTTGAGATGTACAAGATCACTTTCTATTTGCACTTTACAAATGAAAGTTATTTATATTATCTGTAATTTTTTGAAATCATGTGGTTTCATTTATCCGCTCGATTTATTTGTGGTAACCCAATGTTTTCTACTTACATTTTTTTTTTCTTAGAACTGTGGTTTACATATGATAAATACTTACAGCCTTAAAAGACGATCTGCTTCCTCTGGACATAACATGGAGGAGAGCGTCGAGCGCTTAATTCACTTAAAGCAATCTTTTTTTCTCTAAAGAAGACCAAACAATCAGTGAAAAGATACTTCTTGCTGAGGAATGAACTGTAAAGAAGGAACTTTGCTCTGACACCTGAGGGGACACATCGCTGAACGTCTCCTAATTTCACTGAGCAGGCTTTTCACTCAGACTGGTTATTTTGCTATTCTACCTGTACCTCAAGTTTATTCTTATCTTTGTTCAATGTGAAAGACTTCCAACCAGCATCACAAGGAGGTTCGTACAGAGAGCAACTATCTGCAGGGCAACGGTTTGACCCATTGTGAGCAAAGTGCTAAGAAATGGTCATCACTTTCTATGCAATGAAATGGTCCATCATCATTTTTTTTACAGCTGCAAGTCTTATCATAGATTGCTGCTGAAATCACATTACATTTTGGATGTGTCTCATATGTATTTTATTATCCATTAACTTTTCAGTATTAGTGTCAGATCAATACATTTTTTCAATTTATTTTAAAATGACTTGATCCAAAACTTGGGGAATTATCAAGAGAATATCAACGAATTAAATATCAAAGGAATATCAAAGAAAGAGAAAATCAAAGAAAGAAATAGAATCTTTTACATATCAAATCATCAGGAATCCACTAACAAACTTAATATAATGAAATGTAAGATTTCAAACTTTTACTATCCCACAGGGGAACACAAGAATCTTTATAGTGCAAAACGATTAGTGCATTACAGGTACTGTGTCTCCTCAATATCTCAGCAAGTGTGTTATCAGCACACAAATTTAAGAGTTTATGTAACATGAATCACGGTCAAATGATGTTCCAGTGCAGAGAGTACTTGATCAGCATGGCATATAGCCTTCTGCAACCTTAATTAATCTTGATAGAGTAGTCAATGTTTACTGTAACTCCAGAGCTCGCTGGGCAAAGATATCAAACGCAGTCAGTGAATGTCTTATTGAGGCTCTGATTTGAAATGTCTTAATCTCTTTTTTCTTATATAAACACATAGTTTTCAAACAAACTGTGATATTTTTTTCTATTCAAATATGTATTCAAGGAACCTTTGTTCTCTGTTTATATACTGTATATAGTAGGTTTTGCTAATGCCTGTCTAATAGTCGCTTTCATGTTCGCTAAATCATTTTTGACTCATTTTGAGCCTGTCTGAGGGCCAGAAGTGCCTCCAACAAAACAAATCAACAATTTAATAGATATCTGACTGTGCTGTTAAATGCATTTTTGATTTGTGAATTAGAAAATTAGAAATGTCAATATACAATAAAGTTTACACTTTCATGCTATAGAAATAAAAAGGTTTATGTGTCACAGTTACTGTATACTGACTTGGTATAGCAGTTCAATTAATTTGACAGCTATTGAAAGCAGTGCTTCATGTAAGAATGCTGCATGAAAATGTTACCATATTATATATATATATATATATATATATATACACAGTGCCCTCTATAATTATTGGCACCCCTGGTTAAGATGTGTTAAAAGCCTTAAAATAAATTCAGTTTTTAGTGCAGAAGCATATTGTCACACTGAAAATTGTAGAAAAATATCACGTGAATATAAAGTGAATTTTAAGGGGAAATAAAAATCCCTGACTAACAAATAATTATTTTTCATAAAATAACCTGTTCCACAATTATTGACACCCCTAATAACTCCTAGAAAATAAATGTAATTGAAGTATTTCTGTCATTTCTACAGTAGTTTACAAAGTTGATCAGAGTATATAGGAACATTTAATTAGTAATTTATCACTTCCTGCTTCCCTGGGGTATAAATATGACGTGATACAGAGGGCATTTCTCTTATCCACTCTTCAACATGGGAAAGACAAAGGAACACACCATTCAAGTGAGGCAGTTGTGTGTCGACCTTCACAAGTCAGGCAATATGTACAAGAAAATAGCCACCCGCCTGCACCTGCCCATATCTACTGTGAGAGGAATCATTAAGAAGTTTTAAAAAACTGGAACAGTAGTAAACAAGCCTGGACGAGGACACAAGTTTATTTTGCCTCCACGCACAGTGAGGAGGATGGTAAGAGAAATTTAAAAATCTCCAAAGCTCACTGTTAAAGAACTGCAACAAATGATAGCATCTTGGGGTAACAAAGTCTCCAAAACAACCATCAGACGCTATCTACATGCCAACAAGCTCTTTGGGCGGCATGCAAGGAAAAAAACTTTTCTTAGTCACAATCATAAACGCAAACATTTGGAGTTTGCTAAGCGGTACTGGGGCTTCAATTGGGACCGTGTTCTTTGGTCAGATGAGACCAAGTTAGAGTTTTTTGGCAACAAACACTCTAAGTGGGTATGGCGGAACACAAATGATGAGTATGCAGAAAAGCACCTCATGCCCACTGGGAAGTATTCCAGAGGCCCTGGGAACCTTGCTAGGGTTGTTAGATGGGTCGTCACTGGGTCTTTCACCAAGATAATGACCCCAAACATGTGGCCAAATCTACACAGAAATGGTTCAGCACACACAGAATCAAGCTCCTCCCATGGCCATCTCAGTCCCCAGACCTCAACCCCATTGAAAACCTGTGGAGTGAGCTGAAGAGGAGAGTGCACAGGAGAGGAGTCAGGTCACTGGATAATTTAGAGACATTGTGCAAAGAGGAATGGTCAAAAATCCATCTTTTTGTGTTCTTTAATCTTGTGAAACATTATAGGAGAAGATTACGTGCTGTTTTGTTGGCAAAAGTGGGTTGTACAAAGTATTAAACATCAGGGGTGCTAATAATTGTGGCACCCATGATTTGATGTAAAATAATTATTTCTTAATGTGGGTTTTTTTTCCCCCACTGAATAAATGCACTTGAATTAAAGGTTGGAATGTGAATTTCTTCTTTTTTTTCCATTGTGGTCCTATGTTATTCAGAACAAAACTGAATTTTTTGAAGCTAAAGAACACATTTTAACCAGGGGTGCCAATAATTATGGAGGGCACTGTACATATATATATATATATATATATATATATATATATATATATATAGTACAGACAAAAAAGTTTGGACACACCTTCTCATTCAAAGAGTTTTCTTTATTGTGTTCTTTATTGTGTTCTTTATTGTGTTGTTTAGCCCAAACAGGTCTCTTCTGCTTGTTGTCTGTCCTTAGCAGTGGTTTCCTAGCAGATATTCTACCATGAAGGCCTGATTCACACAGTCTCCTCTTAACAGTTGTTCTGGAGATGTGTCTGCTGCTAGAACTCTGTGTGGCATTGACCTGCTCTCTGATCTGAGCTGCTGTTAACCTGCAATTTCTCAGGCTGGTGACTCGGATGAACTTATCCCCCGCAGCAGAGGTGACTCTTGGTCTTCCTTTCCTGGGGCGGTCCGCATGTGAGCCAGTTTCTTTGTAGCGCTTCATGGTTTTTGTGACTGCACTTGGGGACACTTTCAAAGTTTTCCCAATTTTTTCGGATTGACTGTTCCTCATTTCTTAAAGTAATGATGGCCACTCGTTTTTTTCTTGACTTAGCTGCGTTTTTCTTGCCATAATACAAATTCAAACTCTTTGAATGAGAAGGCGTGTCCAAACTTTTGGTCTGTATATATATACGTGGACAAAATTGTTGGTACCCTTCAGTCAATGAAAGAAAAACTCACAATGGTCACAGAAATAACTTTAATCTGACAAAAGTAATAATAAATAAGAATTCTATGAATGTTAACCAATGAAAGTCAGGCATTGCTTTTCAACAATGCTTCAACAGAATTATTTTAAAAAAATGAACTCATGGAACAAGCCTGGACAAAAATGATGTACAAAAATTGTGCAACAAACTATTAAGTTAGGGGTACCATCATTTTTGTCCAGGCCTGTTCCATGAGTTTATTATTTTTTTTTATAATTCTGTTGAAGCATGGTTGAAAAGCAATGTCTGACTTTCATTGGTTAACATTCATAGAATTTTTTTTAATTATTACTTTTGTCAGGTTAAAGTAATTCATATGACCATTGTGAGTTTTTCTTTCATTGACCGAATCGTACCAACAATTTTGTCCACGTGTATATATATATATATATATATATATATATATATATATATATATATATATATATATATATATACGGGGGTGTCTGGGTGTGTGTGACCTTACCGTGCACTCCGTCACAGTAGCTCTGCTGTTGACTCCACTAATTCCACTTAAACCCGATAAAAGGTATTTATAGCAGCTGTGTGCATGCAAAGGGATTCATATGGAAAAGCTATTGAGGGACACTCTCTCTCACCCTCTCTTAGGAACATCCACTTCTATATAATAAATATCTCCAGGCTGCATTAAGCCCAAGACTAGATAATGTAGACTATATATTTTTTAAAGGCAGTTTTCGTGCATGGTGTTTATATTGGTGCATATGTGGTTGTGAAACATTTAACACTATCACAAATGAAGTAGAATGGTATTTTCTGTCTGCTTGGCTGGTGAAGCAGGGTCCACTTCGGTGAAATATGAATTTAACTGGTGACATGTTGTGGGACGAGCCACTCCTCTCGCTAGGCTACTTTTAGAAAGTGCAAGTCAAGGTGTAATATTTCACTGCATGGTACACTGAATAGGTTTCCCAGCTTGCCAGTTAGAAAAACAACAAAAAAAATCCATATGCTTTGCATCCCTAGCTGATATGTAGAAGGTGGCAAAATCGTGCTCGTAAACAGAGGGAATGATATTGAGTGTAATTTTCCATTTAACACCTCTACATAATGTTTATGCATGCATCAAATAAAACTGCTTGGCAAAATCATGCAGGTTAAAAAAAAAACTATATTTTGCCGTTGATGATACTGGAAGAGTTATTAAACATAACCACTTTAAAAATAATAAAAGATAATAACACATACGTGTCTCTGAGTACCATTAGAGGGCTTGAGCTGACCAGGAATGTGGCTTTGAAATCAAAGCTGGCCAGCGGAAACACTGCTGGGTAATCTGGGCGTACCATTGTGGTCAGGGTTATATAGCAACTTCCTGTTGCTCCCTCATGAGAAATCCCTCACCCCGTTAGCTTTAAGCCTCTCCTTATCATCCATGGATTAAACCTGGCTCTCAGCAGTATCCTTTAGTTCACAAGTAGAGTATATTTAACTGATGGTAAAATTTATTTAGACTGAATCTGTATATAACAGTTGAAATTATAACAGAACTCACTTTAGTCGATATTACACATGCAATCTATAATCAGTTTGTGTTTAGGCTAGATTTAATATCATGTTAGTAGTATTACTGTATATATAATACTGATTATATTCAAATGGACAGACAAATAATACCTGATACAGTACATCAAATAGCATGGAAGCAAATAATCTATGCATCAAAGTTTTATAGCCCATAAAATTGCATTAATCCTTTAATAATCTCTTAACACAATATATTGTTTATCTAGCTAAGATACTTAATCTATATTCTATTTGAAAGCTTAGAATGTAGCACTGTCGCCTTGCAACTCCTGGGTCCAGGCTAGATTCCCGTCTCTGTGTGCATGGAGTTTGCATGTTCTCCCCATGCTTGGTGGGTTTCCTCCAGATACTCCAGTTTCCTCCCACAGTTCTAAGACATGTAGGTTAGGTTAATTGGCATTCCCAAATTGGCCGTAGTGTGTGAATTAGTGTGTATATGTGTGTGCCTGTGATGGATTGGCATCCTGTCCAGGGTGTACCCCGCCTTGTGCCCTAAGTCTCCTGGGATAGGCTCCAGGACCCCCCGGCCCTGAATACAGGATAAAGCGAATAGATGATGAGTGAGTGAGCTTAGAATGTCTGAAGCAAAATGAGTTGGAAGCATTAGTTTCTTGAGTGTACAGGTGGCAATTCAAAAACGGGGGGACCATGGACCAGTCAGGAGGGGCCCACTGGAAATCAGATTCAATTAGAAATACATAATGGCTTAGAACACATTAAACATGATTTACAAAATCTTGAGCAATGACCTGTGCGCTAATATGGGTAGAATTAAAGTAAAAAAATAACAATAAATTAAAAAAACTGATAAAGTAATGATATTTCAAAGGGGGCCGGTGCCACCCCATGCCCCCCCTCTAGAACCGCCCCTGGATTGGAGAACCCAATGGAAACCCACCAAGCACACAGAGAACATGGAAACTCCATGTATACATTCTCAGTCAAGTCTGGATACTGATACTGTCCTCCCTGCAGTCATTGAACCTTTACAAAATGCCCAATAATGACCTATGCCCTTAGTCTTCATCCTTCTCAACTTGTCTGCAGCCTTTGATAGTAATCACCAGATCACTGGGAGCTAAACCGTAGCTGGATTTTTGTTATTTCTTTCCTAAGATACCATGTAGCATTAAGAGATTCATTTTCATCTCATTCTGGCCTCAATGCTAGAGGTTAAGTTTTGGTTATTGTCTGGACTCAATGTTAATGCTAACACTGATACATGGCTTGTGCACAGAAACATCTCTCTGCATCCAGTTATTAATCTATTTCCTCCAGTGTGGCATCTTCTTTTAGATGAAGACAAATCATCTAAAAACTAATCTACAAAATAAAACTGTCCTCTCTATTGGCTAAGAACTCTCAGTACTGGAGTTCACTAATCATTGTCCATGCAACACTAATTGCTCTGCAACTTTCCATGATACTCCCTCTGTCTTTAATCACATTACCGTAACTACTCAACTGTGTAGATTTCAGACATCACATTAAAAGAACAAAGTTTTCTAATTACGGAAAGCACTCTTCATACAAGCTCTACAAGCTTAACCCTGGTGTACCATAATGTTTTATGTGATTGTAAAATGTTGTGAATGGATTAGGAGAAAAAACATGGCGCAAATACGTTTCATCGTGCTTACGTCCTACCCGAACAAAGACTAATTGTGTTGTTATTACTGTGCTATATGTTATGAGGTTACAACTATAGCACAATAATAACAACATGATTAGCCTCTGTTCGTGTAAGTAAGCAAATTTAATGTTATAAATTATTAATAGATGTGCATTAATTTACTTATACAATATATCAGCGCACTGGTCAAAGGTGGGTTGATTGATTTTCTATAAAAGCAGCTGTATATGTAAATTGAAGCACAAATTTAAATTAATTATAGCAATTTACACAGGGACTAGGAGAGATGCGCCACACAAATAGCTTCAAAGATGTCTTATTAACTTTCAAAGGAAGAATAAAAGAGAGGGAGGGAACAATTGATTATACACTGAAAAAAATATATCTATTAGAATATTGAAATTAATTTCAACTCTATATAAGGGGCATGCAAGTCAAACTGGAACATGAAAAACTCACATTTTTATAGAAGGCTGTATGTCTTTAATAATAATCCTGTTCGAGGTGAGACACTAGAGTCGTTCGTGTGAACATTCAGCAAGTGGAATGCCTGATTCTTAAAAAAAAAAAAAAACAGGAACTCAGCTGGGAGTTATTGTCACATTAGTATAGTCTTGACCTTACTTCAAGCTATTTGCACATGTTTGGGCCATTAAAGAAGTTCCTGGGAGGCCAGCATTCCAGATAGGAAACAGGCAGTCCGTCCAACAGGCTCTGTCACACAGTGAAAACGTTCCACCTTGGTGGTATCCAAACACTAGTGCAACGCTTGGATAAATGCATTAGTGTAGCATGGGATTATATAGAGAAATAAAGGTAGGTTTCACTCTCATAACTGTGCTCTGATATTATTCACAATCAAAAGTCCCTTTTTGCTTTGAATGCCCCTTCCATGTAAGTTGAATAAAAAATATAATAAAATAAAAAGAATAATAACAATGGTAAATAATGCATGTATGTAATGCCAAGTAAATATAGTTCAATACATTAGAACCAGCATGGCTTAGTGTGTGAAGTAAAAGATCAGAAGGTCAGCAGTTTGACTCTAGCTCCACTAGGTTGCTGCTGTTGGGCCCTTAAGCCAGGCCCTTAACCCTGTCTGCTCCAGGGGTGTCGTAAAATGGCTGACCCTGACTACTAACAAAAGCTGGGATATGCAAAAAATAAAGAATTTCACAGTGCAATAATGTATAAAGACTGAATTTATTTACAAACTTTATTTTAGTAAAAGAGTCAATATCAATAAATTAAAGCTACACAAGGCCAGATTTTTTTTTCAAAATGTCACTTGGGCAAACTGTTATTAGTAAATAGTCAAAATTGGGTGATAAGATTTTTTTATTACTGGAACTGGGTTAAGAACCCTTCAACGCATTATCAAAATCTGGAAGGATATAGCTGAACCGTCAACTTTATGGAAGAAATGTGGTTGAAAAAAATTATTAATGGAGATCGTTTAAATGCTTAAAATAAATTTTAAGTTAAATATTAAGATTTTACTCAATAAAAATTAACAACGATCATACTAAACAATAAATCAATAAAATAATCAAAAGTACACATAGCTATGTTTAAGAATGAAAGTGAGAGCATTTCCATCAAAACACAATGAAATGCGAAATCACAGAATTCGGACTAAACGGCTGTGTGAGCATAAAAACTTACTTGTTAGTGACTTCTGGGGTAGTTTGCTGGGATTTATAAAGATTAGACTTCGGAGCAATGGAAAAAGGTCATGTGGTCTGATGAGTTCAGGTTGACTATTTCAGAGCGAGATGAGCATGTCATGGTAGGAATGGGAACACATGAAGCGATGCAATTATCATGCATATTGCCCACTGTACAAGCCTGTAAATTTGCTTCATTTGGTCAGGTCTGGGCTCAGCAATGTTAAGAGGCAATTAAGTTAATTCAGCTGATGACCTGAATGTACTGAATGACCAGTTTACCACATTAATGGAGCTTTTCTTCCCTGATGACTCAAATTCTGAAAGAATGTTTCTGGGAGTGTGAGGAATAATTTTCATCCATGAACTGTCCACCACATTGTGTGCTGTAATCAAAGCTAGAGGTGATTGAATGAAATATTAGCACGCATGTTGATTTTGATTTTTGGCCAGGCAGTGTATTAAACAGCACAGCAGTTTTCTCTGACATGATATGTTTTGCTGTTTATTTACAGTAGTATGATAGCTGCTTCTGTGGAAAATATCATATAAATACAGTAGGTTCCATATACACACATTTCAGTTACACTTTCTATTCAAACTAATTTTTCTTAGCAAATGTTAAAACAGAAGGTAAAGCAAATCAAAAGAGACTCCTGTGTACAACCTTTTAATGAATTAAAGATGACAAAATAGATAAATATACAGCATGCATTCAGAATAAACATCTTTAAAGAGATTTTTTTTAATTCCTTGTTCAAGTACTCATTTGAAAAGAGCTACAGTAACCTGAACAGTTTACTTCCGGGCACTGTAACAGTTTACACAGCAGCTATGTGCTTTCACTGTTTGTGTCACCTTGCTCAAAATCAGAAACACTTCATTGACCAAATTGTGCTGACTGGTTTGAATGAATTTGTATAATTTGTACAGTATATGTATAATTCGCTCTGGAGAAAAAAAATAAAAATAATAAAATGCAAAAAGTAGCTGGAACTTTCAAATGAGTAACTGAAAAAAACTAATTCTATTTAAAAAAAATCATGCAAGTGATACTTTCAAATTAATTTCCTTCAAGTATATGCTCACTGCGTTAGTTCTCTAAGGCCTCCCTCTAGTGGCTGTCCTCCCCCATGGCCACTATCACATATTCCACAGGTTCAGCAGTGTAAGTAAAATACCAGCTAAAAACATTGCATTGAATTTGCATTGAAACAGCACAAAAAGTTTTCCCTCCCCCCAGAGTGTTTTGGAGTGTGCTATTTAGTTCAATAGAAAATGAGAGATATGGGCTCTGAGAGTTCTGCCTGTTTTGCAGACAAAAAAAAAAAAAAGAATTGGCACAGTACGTCATTTAAAAAGGGCCCACTGAATAGTTCCTTTCAATGTATACACTTAAAACCTGAACACAACCTTTATATAATCTTGTCTCCCATGCGCTGTTAAGGGGTCTTTCCCACATTCCCAAATTTGATACCAAACCTGTATGAAAATCAATATCTTAGGGAAAGCATGCTCAAAATGTTGAAATGCAGTGACTGACTTAAAAAACATGCAGCAGTTGTTTAGTTTTTCAAAGTTGAAGTGTAAGTGGGTCATGCCTCTTTATAATGCATGAGAGAGTCTTAAAATATGCTTTTTTATTATTATTATTTAATGTTGATGTAATGTTTGGGGGACTTGTAAAAAACCTCTTATAGTGGCAGTGGAGTAAATCCAACCCTGTGCACTAAACTACTACATAGTACACTCTAATACCATCACATCACAATGAGCCTGTCTGGACTGAGGCTGGGTTTTTGGAATTTGATTTTCACATGTTAAATAAGATCTTAATTACACACTTACTGTATAATTAAAAGTCTGCATATTAAAACAACTTATTTAAAAAGATAATTTTCTACTTATTATTATTATTCCTTGTTGTTTAGGACCAATGGAATCCAGTAGTTTTGCAATAGTAGGTCCCCTTGAAGGTATATAACATGCAACCAAGAAAAGTTAAGAATCATTCAAATCATTTGGCACGATCTACATGAAAATGTTATAGAATGTGGGAAAGCCCCCTAATGATATTTAACAATCCCATTTCTTGTTTAATCAAACATAAATTACAAATCAATAATACATTTATAATCTTCTAACATACAGAGCATTTTCACTAAAATGGAACCTCTTTGCTTGATGGAGAGAGAAGAATGGTTCAGTTGGCAACCTTCTTGTTCAAATCAAAGAGATCAAGAATATCGAGCATGGCCTGCTTAATGTGGCTGCCGAAGCGGTGAGAGTCCTGTAAAGACAAACAGTCAGTAAGCACTGGAAAGTTAACATGTATTCATTTGGTAATTATAAAAATAATAATAATAATAATAATAATGTGATACACACAGTCTCTGAACTGGAACGCTTGCTTGATATGTGGAAGTTGATAAGGTCTTCTCCAAGAATGATATACGACACACCATAACCATCATCTGCCACCTATGATGAGAAAAAAGGTCCATGTGGTCAACATATTTCTCACAGAATGTTCTTTTACACTTTGTAAAGACCAAACCATAAATATGCACAATGCCAATAGAGAATGCCTGTAAATTCTCTCAATAATAGAGAGAAAAATATGTGGACAATAATACAGTCCGATGCTAAATATAATCCTTAACCTTAAATCACAAATAAAAATAGATGGTACTGCCATGTATCAGGTATTATTTAGAAGTCAGCATGAAGCTAAAAATAACAATTACCAGGAGAAAATATGAATTGAGAAATGAATTTTTTAATTATTCAGCTAAACCTCTGCTTAATTTGCTATATGTCTCCGTTTGTCTTAGTATATTCGAATTACCATAACAATGCTGTTCTGGATGTAAGACAGACTGTATATATTCATAAGTATATACACTCAAAATATTAATTATGTTTTAGCATTTGATTAAATACAAATATATATTATTTTACATTTCAGTTTCAGTTTAATTACTAGGGCTACTGCTGATGACCATCCTGCCATGTCCCAAATTAAAATGTATTCAGTTGTACTCTATTACTTGGTGCATGTGGACTTACTGGTCCAAAGCCACCTCCACTGGTGGCATACTCTGGGTGCTTCTTCAGATCAAAAAGATCCACCTGCTGTAGAGGAGTCTGACTGGTAGACAGTCTCCATGGCTCAGACAACACCTACACACGTACAAAGCACATGGACTATTTCAGTTCATATATTTGGATACAATATGTTATGTAGAATTTTTGTCACGTAAACTATCAAAAAGCTGCATGTTAGTAGAAGGTTCATGATTCATGGGTTCTCACCTCTTTGAGGAAGGGTGAGTCAACTCCCAGGTACTTGGACACTACATAGAGGCAGAAAAGATGGCGATCGATGCCTTTGCCAGTCATCGCCAATCTATAGAGTTCCTGGTGCTTTTCTGTTGCCAACTTTAGAAGTCGCAGCCTCTCCTCTTTCTGAATAAAGAATGAGAAAAGAAGACCATGGTTTTATGTGGACAGAATATCAGACATCATACAATTTGTCTTAGTCCCTTACATATAATAATGCATAGCTAAGATACAAGTTACATATCTTATAAAATCTCGAGTTATAATTATAGCTTATACAGTACATTGCCTGGGCAAAAAAAATTACTATTGCAGAAGGGTCAAATTATTGGGCTGCATCAACTAAAGAAAACAACTAAGGAGATGTGAAATTGCTTAAGAAACACTTTATTAAAACCTGAAAGAATTGGGATTAAACAGATGTGTTGCCATAAGAAATCCACTTTTTAATGAGATAAATAAAAAAAATCTTGAATTTATTAGGGAGCATAAAGATTGAACTTTGAAGCAAAGGAAAATGTTATGTGGTCTGATGAGTTCAGATTGACCCTATGGCAGAGTGATATACCGGGGTAAGAAGAGTACTGTAGCAAATGAAGCGATGCAACAATCATAAACAGTAGCCACTGTATAAGCCTCTGGAGGAAGGGTTATGATCTGGAGTTGCTTCAGCTGGTCAGGTCTGGGCAAAAAAACTAAATGACCAGTTTATCACATCTATGGAGTTTTTATTTCCAGATAGCACATGCATATTCCAGGACTCAAAAATGTAAACGAGTGGTACTAGGAGCATATGGAATCAATTTTCCCACATGAACTTCAAGGGTCCGGGTTCGCTTCCCCGCCTCTGTGTGCATGGAGTTTGCATGTTCTCCCCATGCTTTGTGAGTTTCCTCCAGGTGCTCCGGTTTCCTCCCACAGTCCAAAGACATGCAGATTAGGCTAATTGCCGTTTTCAAATTGCCCATAGTGTGTGAATAAGTGTGTGTGTGTGTGTGTGTGTGCCCTGCAATGGATTGTCACCCTTCCCTTGTGCCCCAAGTTTCCTGGGATAGACTTCAGGCCACCCTGTATTTGGGATTAAGTGGTATAGGCGGTGAGCGAGTGAGTGGGAATTAGGCACCACATTTTGTGCCGTTAAATTAAAGCTTATTAAATGACTTAGAGTTTGTGACTCTTTTGGCCAGGCAGTGTATAAAAAAGGTATTAAATTTTGTTAATGCACAAATGGGATGCCACAATAATTATTCTTTTTTCATATCCAGCTATATCCATATTCTGCTGCCAACTGGTCTACAGTCTAAGGATTGGTCTACAGAATCTGTTTATTGGTTCAATGTGGCAGTAGTACAGTGCATAAAACCATGCAGATGCAAGAGCTTCAGTTCAGCTTCAGATCAAACTTTAAAATAGGGAAAAAAGTAACAGTGGCATGGTTGTTTAAAAAAAGATTTTTTTACAATTGTCATGAACAGCCTATGTCTCGAACC
Organism: Clarias fuscus; assembly: GCA_030347435.1. NCBI lineage: Eukaryota > Metazoa > Chordata > Actinopteri > Siluriformes > Clariidae > Clarias > Clarias fuscus. The sequence goes on along the minus strand of CM059204.1, from coordinate 31,425,282 downwards.
TTGAGGATCATTGGAGTCTGAGGCTACATTGGGCAGGGGCGACCTAGAAGTCAACTGTTTAATATTACAGAAATACAAGCTGATGATTTTATTCATTTTACAGCTGCCGCGTGTCAGACTGACTGGATAACTGTCTTATTAAGATAACTTATTAAAGTGATTAATGAGTGTAGATTTCATCACCCCAGCTTTATACAAAAATACTGGCAAAAGATGAGCAGTTGGTCTTACTGTCTGTTTTTCATCCATCATGGCACGAACAAAATCACAAGTCTGTATGGTGCAGGATCGAACAGTTTCAGTGCGGCCTTCACGGAACAGTCGTGTCATTGAGGCCTCGTATGTCAAGCAGAACTTGTTCTTATCCTGAGGTAAAAAAAAAAAGAGGTCATGTCACATAAACACTTTGATCCTCAGTGCCAAAAGCATAGAATCTGTACAGGGAAGCCTGTGAGTAGTGGTTAGTGTATTTACTCTGAAGTGAGCGAGCTGGAGTGCAAGCTGAATAAAGCCATCTGGGCTGGTCCTGCACTTCTTGATTAAACCTTTGCCAAAGTTGTTGAAGGGGAAGATGTGCATGTCTACATCATCTGCTATGGCAGTAGCCACCTTCAGAGAGCTGTTGATCACAGACTGACACTAGAGAAAGGAAAGAAGTAACATAAAACACAAATGACCCACCCTGACCTTCAACGAGACACAGACTGTAAATGAAAGAATGCAAATAAGCACATTAATAATTTATGTCCGAAGTAAAAAGAACTTAAACATAATAATGCTTATCACAACATTAGGTATGGTTCAAGTTTATATTAAATAGATACAGGTCGGGCAAAGTGAGTGGCTATATACCTCATCAGAAATATCCCACTGTAGGCGCTGAGGACCAGGCAGGCTGAGATGAGGTTTTCCCTTGCAGTGCCCATCTTCAGCGTATCCCAGCTTTAAAGGATCCATAGACAACACGTGCTGTAGTGCACACACACACACACACACACACACACACACACACACACACACACACACACACACACACACACACAGTAAGAGTCTATCAGAATCAGGGACATGCAAGTATATACGTAGAAACACTGATGAAAACAAGTAACAAGTTGGCCAGCCATGCTAAACAAAATGCTCTGCATGACTACAGACTAAATGAATTAACTGAATATATTGAGGTACTTAACTGGCTGACTGTATACTGATTATTTTGTTTTCTTGGTTTTTAGCGGCCTCTATGCTGCATTACCGCCACCTTCTGGTCTTGATCTCCCTCATCTTTCTTTCAGTTTAAATACTCGGTTCTGGTCTCGTTGCCCTTAAGAAACCCATCAAATACTTTCTTCCTTGTTCTCTTTCTCCATTTTCTAAAACAGTTTTCAAAATTTACTTATCCTTATCAAATTCCCATTGCCCTTCAGATTACATAAAATAATTTTAAAGACTACACAGAATATAGACAATCAAAACATGGGAATATATACAACTACATACACACGTGGAAAAAATTGTTGGTACCCTTCGGTCAATGAAAGAAAAACTCACAATGGTCACAGAAATAACTTTAATCTGACAAAAGTAATAATAAATAAGAATTCTATGAATGTTAACCAATGAAAGTCAGACATTGCTTTTCATCCATGCTTCAACGGAATTATTAAAAAAAATGAACTCATGGAACAGGCCTGGACAAAAATGATGGTACCCCTAACTTAATAGTTTGTTGCACAACCTTTTGAGGCAATCACTGCAATCAAACGATTCCTGTAACTGTCAATGAGACTTCTGCACCTCTCTGCAGGTATTTTGGCCCACTCCTCATGAGCAAGCTGCTCCAATTGTTTCCGGTTTGAAGGGTGCCTTTTCCAGACAGCATGCTTCAGCTCCTTCCGAAGATGCTCAATAGGATTGAGGTCAGGGCTCATAGAAGGCCACTTTAGAATAGTCCAATGTTTTCCTCTTAGCCATTCTTGGGTGTTTTTAGCTGTGTGTTTTGGGTCATTGTCCTGTTGCAAGACCCATGACCTGCGATTGAGACCCAGCTTTCTGACACTGGCCAGCACATTTCTCTCTAGAATCCCTTGATAGTCTTGAGATTTCATTGTACCCTGCACAGATTCGAGACACCCTGTGCCAGCTGCAGCAAAGCAGCCCCAGAACATAACAGAGCCTCCTCCATGTTTCACAGTAGGGACAGTGTTCTTTTCTTGATATGCTTCATTTTTCCGTCTGTGAACATAGAGCTGATGTGCCTTGGAAAAAAGTTCCATTTTTGTCTCATCTGTCCATAGGACATTCTCCCAGAAGCTTTGTGGCTTGTCAACATGTAGTTCGGCATATTCCAGTCTGGCTTTTTTATGATTTGTTTTCAACAATGGTGTCCTCCTTGGTCGTCTCCCATGTAGTCCACTTTGGCTCAAACAACGACGGATGGTGCGATCTGACACTGATGTTCCTTGAGCATGAAGTTCACCTTGGATCTCTTTAGAAGTCTTTCTGGGCTCTTTTGTTACCATTCGGATTATCCGTCTCTTTGATTTGTCATCAATTCTCCTCCTGCGGCCATGTTCAGGGAGGTTGGCTACAGTCCCATGGATCTTAAATTTCTGAATAATATGTGCAACTGTAGTCACAGGAACATCTAGCTGCTTGGAAATGGTCTTATAGCCTTTACCTTTAACATGCTTGTCTATAATTTTCTTTCGAATCTCCTGAGACAACTCTTTCCTTCGCTTCCTCTGGTCCATGTTGAGTGTGGTACATACCATGTCACCAAACAACACAGTGACTACCTGGAGCACTATATATAGGCCCACTGACTGATTACAAGATTGTAGACACCTGTGATGCTAATTTGTGGACACACCTTGAATTAACATGTCCCTTTGGTCACACAATTTTCAGTATTTTCTAGGGGTACCATCATTTTTGTCCAGGCCTGTTCCATGAGTTTATTTTTTTAAATAATTCTGTTGAAGCATGGTTGAAAAGCAATGTTTGACTTTCATTGTTTAACATTCATAGAATTTTTTACATTATTACTTTTGTCAGATTAAAGTTATTTATGTGACCATTGTGAGTTTTTCTTTCATTGACCGAAGGGTACCAACAATTTTGTCCACATGTGTAAAATATATAATACATAAAAAAATGTTCGGTGATTGAGGGACTCACTTCCCACAGGTGGCCGACAATAGGCGCATCAGCCCAGGTGTGCTCAGCGTTCAGACCCATTGTGCCGTTCTTAAACACTATCAGGTTAAAGGACTTGTCAAACCATCTGCAAAAAAAAAACACTTAGATTCAGCATTTCATCTTCACATACATCTGCAACACACATGTTGTCTTTAGACAACATTAGAACTAAAACATAACTTGAATTCTTTTAAAGGCTTTGACTTTTAAATTATGCAAATTTGATGATATGATGACCTGTCATAGCATTTTCCATGAAGCAGAGATTTGGCGTAGATGTCCAGGGACTGCACAGGGTTATCAGGCTCGTAGCGCTGCTCTGTGTCATCCAGCGTCACAAAGAAAGCAGCCTTCTCCACTGCATCCAGAGATTGCTTGTTCTTCCCTCTACTGAAAAATTCACTGCGGGCCTTCGCCCATGGCACCCTAGAAAGATAAAGCAGAAGATAAACCCTGGAGAACCTAAGACTTTTTAACTTCTTATCTGCATGTTTAGCCTTTCACTGGGCATTGTTCAAATAATTAAGTACAGACCAACCAGACCATACTTGCAAAGCCTTGAATGAAGGTTAATGTGTATGTACTGTACGATAACTTCAGTGCCCTCAGCCACACTGACCGCACAATCATATTTTAGGGAAAAAATGGATTTGGAGCTCATACCCAGAACACACCCTGAACATCTACCGTTTCATTTTCTACTACAATGTTTTTTGGAAGGTATAGACAAGAAACCCAGAAAAAAGTCCACATGGACAAAAATATGAAATTGCCACATCTGAGCTCATCAAATCTGACTTTAAATTATGAACTGCTCATTCATGTTACTGCTTAGTGTCATAGTGGAATAAATTGTATTCAGCGGATCCAATTGCCTTCAGAAGTCAACTAATTAGTAAATAGAGTACACCTGTGTGAAATTTAATCTCAGTATATTATATACAGCTGTTCTGTGAAGCCCTCAGATATTTGTTAGAGAGCATTAGTGAACTAACAGCATCATGAAGTTCAAGGAACATACCAGATAGGTCAGGGATAAAGTTGTGGAGAAGTTTAAAGCAGGGTTAGATTATAAAAAAACAAGCTTTGAACATCTCACGAAGCGCTGTTCAATCCAAAAATTGAAAAGGAACAGGGAAGCCGGTCAGAGTCGATGGGAAGATGGATGGAGCCAAATACAGTGCAATCTTAGAAGAAAGCCTGTTAGAGTCTGCAGAAGACTTGAGACTGTGGCAGAGATTTACCTTCCAGCAGGACAACGACCCTAAACATACAGCCAGAGCTACAATGGAATAGTTTAGATCAAAGCATATTCAGGTGTTAAAATGGGCCAGTCAAAGTCCAGACCTGGATCCAACAGAGAATCTGTGGCAAGACTTGAAAATTGCTATTCACAGATGTTCTCCATACAACTGAGTGAGCTTGTGCTATTTTGCAAAGAAGAATGGGCAAACATTTCATACTCTAAAAGCAGTGAGGGCAAGGAAGAAAACACACAGCGTTGTTTAGGGGGGTCTTTCATAGTCATCCACAGATATGGTTAGAGAACAGAGACTAAAGGATGGAGAAAGAGAGAGAGAGAGAGAGAGAGAGAGAGAGAGAGAGAGAGAGAGAGAGAGAGAGAGAGAAAAGAGAGGGTGGAAAGAAGTAGAGAAATGTAGAGATACAAAAAGAATAAGAAAGAACAATGAAAGAAAAAGCAAAAAAGAAAATAAAAAGAAAATTATAAAGGTGTGATGGATAGGAACGAGGACTGAGAGAATGTAAAAGAGAGATAGGGTGAGAGAACAGAGCATGAGAGAAAAAGATGGTTGTACAAACTCAGGGTTCTGAATACAAATGCATGCCACACTTTGCAGATTTTAATTTGGCAAAAGTTTGAATACCATTTATTATTTTCCATCCACTTCACAATTACGTGCCACTTTCTGTTGGTCTATCACATAAAATCCCAATAAACTACATTTACGTTGCTAATTTAAGTCAGCTAATTTAACTAAAGAGCTCATTCTGATTGAAAGATTTAGCCATTTTAGGCTTGTAAAGTAAAGTAAAAAAAAAAAAAAAAAACACTTTGCTGTTGATAAAGTTCACTTAATCTATTTAATCACCAAACTTGCCGAATAATGACAAAGTAATTTCCATACTGAGCAAAACAATACTGACAACCATTTTACCCACCATCTTGCGGCCCTGCCCTACCTGTCTCCTGCAGTAAGTGCAGCCAGCTTCTCCTCTCCAGTCTGAGGTTTGGATGCATCTGCCAAAATCCTCTCCATCTGTTGCTCAATCTCTCTGGGCAACAGCAAGCGACCATCATAAAACATCCACACCTTGAAAAAGCGGCCCTTGTGAAAAACCACAATGTGCTTGCTCTCGTTCACATGCTGGATGGTATCTACACATGAAGATATTTGGAGAAGCGTGAAGAAGTTTTTAAAGCCATGTAAATCCAGGATTAATTATAATTACACTTCTTAATTAGCAGAGAATTCAGTATAAATACTGGATCCAATTCCACACATCACCTTTTGATGAAAAGCACCATTTATACCAACCCGCCAGACGCAGTGACAACATAGTAAGCATGTGATAAGCGCCTGGTAAGAGCACGGTGCAGTCTAATCAGATATACAGTAGTAATAAGACGGTTCAATCTCATTTGACATGATGGATCCAGGAAATCAACAAATTTCATTGAACACTGAGCAGTTCTGTCACTGCTTGTTAATGGCTACCAGAAACCTCTGCTAAAGGTGAAATTTATTGGTAATTTTTTTTTAACACTGTATTGTTTTCTGTGTTGATTCCAACAAAACTGAGAATTTAAGGCATGTTTGGACAAATTCACTGTTTTTACTGCATTTAAACAGCAAATCAAGGATGAAAAGTAAATGGGCTCATAATATTTTGGTGAAATATATTTAGTTTCTAAATATGTCAAGGTATATTACTAGCAGAAAAAAATCTGATTATTATGGAAAAATATTATGGAATTTTTATAGTTAATATCATGCTTGCTAGATTTTTCTTTAGATATAGAATCATGTCTTTTTTCTAGACAGCCAAACACAGTAGTATAATCCAATTAATACAAAAAATAGTAAAATTATCCTGTTAATGTGTCAGTTAATTAAATTTTGTGCTATTTAATGATCCAAAGCCAACCCATTTCATGTAAATATCTCATTTATAGCAATCATACAGTATCATATGTTCGCAGCAGCCAGTGTGTTAATATAGCTCATGCAAGTACTAGTTTAAGCCTATTTATAAACCTTAATTTAATGGTTAAAATAAACAATAATAAGAATGATAAATACAATTTATTTATTAAAAGGTGTGGTTTAGCCGGTTGTGTGAACAAAGGCTGTTGTTGTCTGCTGAATGTAACCTTATCACTTACACACAACTGAAAGACAAAGTGACTATGCTGCTTATTGGCTCTCGGGAACTGTTAGTCCTAAAGCATCAGCAACAGAAACTTTTTATTAGTCGAGAGAAGACACTGTTAACATGCAGGATGTTCAGTTTCATGTGTGTGAATAGCTGTTTTCCCAAAGTGGTAGGTGTTAGGCAGACTCACTCTCTTATAATTATAGAATCCAAATTCTATTCAATTTTGAGTACGTTTTTCAAGGGGTTTAAAAGGGGTTACTTATTTCTGTTTGATGTGACGTTTGCCAACGTAGTAGAGATTTTTAAGCCGTTCAACAAAACATCATCAGCCATGGCATCAAAGTGGTTCGGCGTGGAACCAAAATGAATCTTTGTAACTCGAAAGTGGTGCGTTTAGTGCCAAGGTTGACCGCATGCACTAGCGCTTGGAAGACCTGGCTGAACATTTTGGTATAATTTTAGTGGGAGAGATGCAGTTACCTAGTCCTGAATTGAAAAAACAAGAATTTTGGGTAAACTGTAGGTCTGATTACTTCAAAAAAACTAATAGCAAGCCATTCCTGGGGGAATTAAGGCACCCCTACTAATAAAAGAATCATTATGTCTGAATACCTCTACTAAAAAAAACTCTATAATTTCTTCTTCTCTTTCATTTATATTGATTATTTAAAAATGTAAACCCCAAATTAATATTAATTACAAGTTTAATTTAATTATATTTTATATGTTTTATATAAACTATGTTGTAAAATAATATAAACCTGCTATCCCAATTCACGTTTTATTTGTATAAAAAATTTTTTTTATTTGTATCCAAATTCTACCCCTGAACTAATGATACACATTTTACTAGCGGAAAATCACCCAGAATGACAACCTTAAGATTAAACCCACACACACACACACACACATCACAAGATGCCGGTACATGCATTATAATCCAGACCCACATGCAATGATTGATGAAAGGGCATATTTCAGATTAGAGGTTAAGAAGCATCATCAGAAGAGAGCTCTACCTTCTTCTACACCTGGGGCTCGAGTAGTGTTGAACATACGCTCATACTGGGATGAGCACAAGGGGATAGTGTTTTGAACCATGAGCTGTAAAGTAAAAGGGATCGTCAGACACTAACACATGACACAAGGGAAACCCAATGACAAACTAAACCACACGGCCACCTGGTGAGAATGAAAAGATGAGCGGTAAAGAAACATGATAACAGAAAATGAATAGAGGTCTGAGGTTCATGTGACAGGAAATGAGGATTACTGTGTTCAGGCATTCAGGATTACTGCATGAAGATGCAGCCTCAAGTCACCAGCATGACACTTACAGAATGTAAGGGAAGTATTAGATTTATGGAAGACCATAAATCAAAATACGGCTTTCATTTTAAGTAGCAGTCATTATTCCTTTATGCAGCCAAATACAATAATGCATATGTTTTAGGACTAATAAAACGACACCAAATGATAAAATACACGTACTGCTAGTGACGAGAGATGGCATGTTCTTGGTCAATCACGTTTTTTTAAGCTCCGGTTTTAGAAGATGACCCTGTTTCTTACCTGTCTCCAGGCCTGGGATGCGGGACGTGTTAAACATCCGCTCCCACTGTGCCGAACACAAAGGCACTCTGTTCTCCAGCATACAAATCTTTGCATGTTTAACACAGCAGCGAGGGCAAGGAAGAAAACACACAGCGTTGTTTAGGGGGGTCTTTCATAGTCATGCACAGATATGGTTAGAGAACAGAGATTAAAGGATGGAGAAAGAGAGAGAGAGAGAGAGAGAAAAGAGAGGGTGGAAAGAAGTAGAGAAATGTAGAGATACAAAAAGAATAAGAAAGAACAATGAAAGAAAAAGCAAAAAAGAAAATAAAAAGAAAATTATAAAGGTGTGATGGATAGGAACGAGGACTGAGAGAATGTAAAAGAGAGATAGGGTGAGAGAACAGAGCATGAGAGAAAAATCCATAGTGTCTGTTCTCTGAGAATGAGATACAAAGATAGCTGGATGTAATAGACCTGGAAATGGAAAAGTGATAAGAGAATAAAACAGAAAGATAAATAGTGAGGAGGTTAGGAAATAAGGGATGAGGAGGTTAGTGAAGGCGAGAGAATAGGAGAGAGGCAAAGATAGAGGGAGACCAAAACCTCGTGGCCAAAGGTTTTGAGAATTACATAAATATTGGAAATTGGAAAAGTTGCTGCTTAAGTTTTTATAATAGCAATTTGCATATACTCCAGAATGTTATGAAGAGTAATCAGATGAATTGCATAGTCCTTCTTTGCCATGAAAATTAACTTAATCCCGAAAAAAACTTTCTACTGCATTTCATTGCTGTCATTAAAGGACCTTCTGAGATCATTTCAGTAATCGTCTTGTTAACTCAGGTAAAAATGTTGGCGAGCACAAGGCTGGAGATCATTATGTCAGGCTGATTGGGTTAGAATGGCAGACTTGACAAGTTAAAAGGAGGGTGATGCTTGAAATCATTGTTCTTTCATTGTTAACCATGTTGACCTGCAAAGAAACGCGTGCAGCCATCATTGCGTTGCATAAAAATGGCTTCACAGGCAAGGATATTGTGGCTACTAAGATTGCACCTAAATCAACAATTTATAGGATCATCAAGAACTTCAAGGAAAGAGGTTCAATTCTTGTTATGAAGGCTTCAGGGCGTCCAAGAATGTCCAGCAACCGCCAGGATCGTCTCCTAAAGAGGATTCAGCTGCGGAAAAGGCTTGTCCGGAGAAGAAAAGGTGAGCACTACCATCAGTCCTGTGTCATGCCAACAGTAAAGCATCCTGAGACCATTCATGTGTAGGGTTGCTTCTCATCCAAAAGAGTGGGCTCACTCACAATTTTGCCCACAAACACAGCCATGAATAAAGAATGGTACCAAAACACCCTCCAACAGCAACTTCTTCCAACAATCCAACAACAGTTTGGTGAAGAACAATGCATTTTCCAGCACGATGGAGCACCGTGCCATAAGGCAAAAGTGAGAACTAAGTGACTCGGCGACCGAAACATTGAAATTTTGGGTCCATGGCCTGGAAACTCCCCAGATCTTAATTCCATTGAGAACTTGTGGTCAATCCTCAAGAGGCGGGTGGACAAACAAAAACCCACTAATTCTGACAAACTCCAAGAAGTGATTATGAAAGAATGGGTTGCTATCAGTCAGGATTTGGCCCAGAAGTTGATTGAGAGCAGCCCAGTCGAATTGCAGAGGTCCTGAAAAAGAAGGGCCAACACTGCAAATACTGACTCTTTGCATAAATATCATGTAATTGTCGATAAAAGCCTTTGAAACGTGTGAAGTGCTTGTAATTATATTTCAGTACATCACAGAAACAACTGAAACAAAGATCTAAAAGCAGTTTAGCAGCAAACTTTGTGAAAACTAATATTTGTGTCATTCTCAAAACTTTTGGCCATGACTGTAGAGACTGAGACAGAGAGATAGAAAAGGTGAAAGTGGCAGAAAGAGGAAAAAAGAAAAGTTTTGTATGAGAAGAATGGCAATGCAATGCACATGCTGCACATTCTCTGTATTAGGCAAATCTGACCTTATGTCCTATATGAAAGAACATGTATCTAAAATAGCTATCCTAATATTGGCTTCAAGACATTTAGCCAGACATTTAGCCAGTTATAGAGTCATTCCTGACTCTATAACTGCTCTATAACTTTCCTGTTCTGTCAAAGTAATACTGAATGCTTTATAGTAATTATTGAATAATTTGCTTTATGATGAATAACTTGATAAGAACCTGTGAACCTAAGAGTTTAAGGTTCTGTTATCTAACCAAACCAGTTCCTAACAATTCTTTGAGTGTGAACTTTACTCCAATGCCATACGTCTGTGCACTTTATTAATGTGAAGGGCATTTAGTGTGCCTAGCCTTGCATCTAATAGCTAACTAAAAATATGGTTAAATATCCAAAGTGCACGATCTATTGTTTAGCAAACAGTACAGTATGTGTGTGTAAAGTATTTCTATGTTCTTTATGTTGAGGCACTGCCAAAAAGTCTGTATGATATTCACACTGAAGTACAATGAGGTGAGTTTGTGTTTTTTGATGAGAAATTACAGACTCACAGGTTTGATCTGAGCTCGGTCCAGTTTCCTCCTGTAAAGCATTATGGCGTGAATAGCATTCCCCGCCCTGGCAGCTTGCAAATGAGTAGGGAAGACATACAGAAAGTCCTACAAGTATAAAAATGATGCATACTCATTTAACAGACTTTATTTAGGCAAATAATTTATTCTATAACTAAAACATTAAATTGCATTTGAATACAGTGGAATTCAAAGGTCTGAAAAAATAGTTTTAGAACTATGACTCAGCACTACTTCAAGGTCACTATTTAAATTCAAGAAAATTCCTTGAGTCTGCTCTTTTATTAAAGCATGCGTGACAACTATCTATAGAAGTCGTTAGACTTTCAGGTGGAGATGAAGAAAGACATGTAGACACAGAGAGCTCCACCCCAATCTTCACGGAAGGAGCAATGGGAATTTAGAAAGCATAAGTACACTATAAAAAGTATTTTAGAAAATAGAGATACAAGACAAAGAAGAAACTATTGCCCTAACTGTAAACTAACTAATGGGTTTCCTTAAGGATTTAAACCGAAAGGAAAATGAGAGAGATCAAGACCAGAAGGTGGTGGTAATGCAACACAGTGGGTGCCAACCACCAGTAAACACCAAGAAGACAAGACAAAAAAGGAAAAACTCTATAAAAACTTTTGAAGTCAGTACCAAGTCAAGTGCACACTGTCATTAATGCAAAAAGGGGATTTACCAAATATTAAGAAATCCTGAAACACGTAAATTTACACCAACCAGCCAAAACATCAAAACCACCTGCCTAACTTGTGTAAGTCTCCTTGTGCTTTCAAAACAGCTCGGATCCATTAAGGTATGGACTCCACGAGACTTCTGAAGGTATGCTGTGGTATCTGGCACCAATACATAAGCATTAGATTCTCTAAGTCCTGTAATTTCTAAGGTGTGGCCTAAATGTCTCGAACTTGTTCGTCCATCAAATCCCACGGATATACGATAAGATTGAGATCTGCGGAATGTGGAGGCCAAATCAACACCTTGAGCACTTTGACATGTTCCTCACACAATTCCTAAACAATTTTTGTAGTGTGTCAGGGTGCATTATGTTGCTGAAAGAGACCACTGACATCAAGGAATACCACTGCCATGAAGGGGTGAACTTGGTCTAAAACAATGTTTATTATGGTGATATGTCAAAGTAACACCCACATGACTCAAAGTTTCTCAGCAGAACATTGACCAGGGCCTCATACTGCTCCATTCACCAGTTCATTGGTTATTTTTCCTTGGATCACTTTTGGTTGATACTGATCACTGGGCAACAGGAACCGCAAAAGACCTGCTGGTTTAGAGATGCTATAATCCAGTCATCTAGCCATCATAATTTGACCCATGACAAAGTCTCTCAAATCCCTAAGCTTGCTCATTTTATTTATGCTTCCAACACATCAACTCACCGTACATACAGTATATTCCTTCCCTTGGCAGGTGCCACTGAAATGAGATAACCAGTGTAATGCACTTCAGCGGTCACTGGTTTTAATGTTTTTGCTGATTGTTGCATCTTTAAGATTCTACATTTCACTCCTTTTTGATAATATTAATATTATTACCATTATTTTAATGACAACATTCTAGTTATAAATAGATTTAATAAATTAAATTTATTTCTGATATAACACCAAGGAGAGATAACTAACTTGCTATCCATTTCAAAAACAGCCCTGCTGAAATTAACTGTAAACAACAGTGTCAAGGATACGATAATGAGACCCTAAGGTACAATGATGAAACCTCTCTCTCTATTTCTCTCTGGTGCCCTAAGGCTGTTATGCCAAATCAGTTACCCCAGACAAAAAGCATAATGCTGTGTTCCAATGTAAAAAAACAACAACAATCTTTACCATTGCATAGTAGTTGCTGTTGACCATGATGGGTCCACGTCCTCGCAGGTAAATATACTCCTCCCACCAGTCACTGACCTGCCACAATAGAAAAATAGCGGATTTTAAACATGAACTTATTTCATGTCATATTTCTATGCCCACAAACAATGTCAATGGAAGATACTGACAACTTACATAATTGGAGGCCCAAAAGGCCTTGAGCTTCAGATACCACTGGAGTTTGGGGCCCAAATTCTTTTCAAAGTCCTTTGCCAGTCCTTCCATACGTTTGTACTGCTCATCGTCCATTAGAGGACGCACAGATTCGAGGTACTGTACAAAGGAAAGACATGTCTAAAGATCTGTTTTTTTTTTTTTTTTTTTTTTGCTGTTTTGTTTTACAAAGTGATTTAAATCACAGTAATTTTGCTGGTGGGAAATGTGTTTAACATAATGTGTTTTATTTTGGACCAGATATTCTAGAGAAATATAAATATTACATTACTAGAGTGACTAGAAACAAATAAAGAGGAATTGATATTATGTCGGTATAGTGATACTATGTCTTTCTTAACATTACAATCAACAAAACAAGTTTATCTAAGAACTAAAACTAAAAAACACCAACTAACTAAAAAATCTCAAAACTATAAGAGTAGTAAAAACTATTTCACTAACTTCCAATAACACACTATTAAAAAGACAAGAAATGAAAGGTTAACCTGGAAATCCCAGTTCGGCAACATTTTGATCAAATCCACCCAAGACAAAGTTTGCATAAAATAACCTTTTATGCTGAAAAGAATAGGAAAGTTCAATTTCGATTTTGTAATTAGGCTGCATTGTTTTCTTCTGTTAAGCAACTCAAGACTCACTCTTTTGATTGTATGGTTCACAGGGGGCACGGGTAGGTGTGGCAAGGAGCTCTGGAAACTGTACAACATTGGCTTCGGTCCAGAGAACAACTTTACAAGTACCTGCAATGAAATATAAAAGAAGTGGAATGGAAATACAATAGCATGCCATAAAGCCTATTAACAGGCTTTGAAACACAAATACAGTACATATACACATGAAATGCAACAGGTTTGTATAAACAAGGGCACAGAAATGGGCAAGGATTTTTTGTAAAAAAAAAACCTTGTGAGACACTGATTTACACTTACATTAGCCATCTAAACTCACCAGCCAAATTTTGGTCTTCATGGACATGGACCCATGGGCACTATGCATCCATCCATGCCAGGACAGCAGAGATTTCAGAATGTTCCTCATAATAAAGATGATGATGGCCCAAACCCCTGTACCAATCAGCATTCCACCAACTATACGCTGATTGTCCTCTGTTATGCATTTCCTGCAGACAACAGAACTGTTTACATGTATTGATTGACTCTATGCAATTTCAAACCTAAAGGTGCTTAACGAACTTTTTATACTACTACAAGTGAGACAGCTTTCACAATTTTTAAGTTATCATAGTAGTACCATTAGTACTAGTTACTAGTATTAATACACCCTAGCTTTTTTAATCTGTGTTAACTGTCAGTATCAACAGAGATCAGTGTCAACGGTCAGTATCTACACACATACTCAACATTTATTATTTTAATGAGTTTAAAATGTTCAAATGGTGAACTTAGAGCTTCTCCCCTCAAGCTGTAATGCAAATGTGGATACAACCTGGCATCTGCAAGTCAAATTAGTAACACAGAACTCTGAAGTCACCTCTTTTTTTTCAGAACTTCTATGAGTGTTCTGGATAGGTTTTAACCATTTGTACTCAGTCTTAAATGTATTCAATGCTGTGAGAAAATAAATTAAACAATACGACACCCAGTAGGAATAGTTTCTAAAAAGTAATCATTAAATTAGGCCAGAATAGAGGAAGGTTTCGATTTGGGCTTGTGTCAATGCCACCAAGCACTGAATGCATGAACGAACCATTGGGTAAGTTTATGCATGATCATAAACAGCCATTGGAATGTGAAAACACAGTTAAACCAAACAGTCGCATAGTTAATTGTACTAGGGATCTAACCGGAAATAGCTGTCAAGTTCCCCACCATTTTTATATTAAACAAGCAAAGCAGCCGATCATTTAAAAACAATATTTTCATAATTGTAACTTACAGTAGGTCAATTTCATTTGAAGCACATGTAGATAATATTACCAGCATAGCATTTTTTCACCTCAGAAATATGGCCAAGATAAGGAATATATTGCAAAAGATGCATACTGCCTGTCAATACCATGTATTATGAAAACTAGGGGTGCTCCGATCAGTATTTTTGGGGCCAATCACCGATCTCCGATCACTAGAAGCTGTATCGGCCGATAACGATCACCGATTACAGGGTCTACTTAAAGCCTTATTATGTAGCATTATTTATTAATTTTAATTGTTGTTAGATATAGTTTAAGTATTGAAATTACAATTATAACTGTATTTATTGGCAAGCAACATGAGCAACACGTCAACTTAAAACATAGCAGCCTGTGCTTGGTTAGTAATTGGGAACAGCTTAGAGCTTGACAAATGTATGCTGGTCACCAGCATACCAGCAAAATGTATGCTAGTCACCAGTATACCAGCACCAAAACACAACATATGGTCACCAGCTATCTGGTCTATGCTGTTTTTTTCAGCAGGGAAGTAGGACATGAGTCGCATACATACACATTCACATTTCATACAAACCTCCATAATTTCTTTTGATTGTATAAAACTGCTTTGTGGCAATTGTTAAAAGACCTATACAAATAAAATTGAAAAAAAAAAATTCATGTAATGTCAGTTACTTACCTGATGGGCAAATGTGTAGCCATTTTGGAGACGAGTCCTAAACTTGGGTCTATCTTAGCATATTTTGCATAGGTCATATAACCCCCAACCACAACTATAAGTCCAGAAGGACTTCCAGGATAAACTCCAGTCATAACACCATTCTGTGGAAAGATATTATCATGGACCTATAGCCTAAACGAGTCACGAGTTTTTACCACAAAACAAACACTTGTACATTGCTTGACAAAAAAAAAGCCACAGCTTTCACTCACTCACTCTATAGTGATTATACAGGGTCATGGGATTCCTGGAGCCTATCCCAGGGGACCCGGGGCATGACCATGGAAGTGCGACATACGAGTCTTTTACTGGATAATTATTATAATAATTAATATAATATCTTAAATATAATTATAACAGGAAGCCTGTGTGTGCTTCTGGTAACAATTCTTTACAACCTAACTTATGCAGTAAGTAGATTCTTATTTCTTGCAAAACCACATTGGAAAATGATTCTTGTGGAGGCAGTAATATGATCTGAGGTTGCTTCAGTTGGTCACGTCTAGGCTCAACAACGTTATGAAGCAATACAATGAAGTCAGCCGATGACCTGAATGTACTGAATGGACCTGAAGGATGGATGGAGTTTATATTTCCTGTTGGCACAGGCATGCTCCAGGATTCAAATTGTAAAAGAGTGGTTCTGGGAAGATGGGGAATAAATTTTCGTTCACACATGTACTGGACACCTTAACATATTTAAGGTCTTTGGGATGTGCTAGAGAAGACTTGTGCTAGATGGTTTGACTTTCTCGTTATCAATACACAATCTTTGCCAAAGGTTAATGCATAACATTCTTGCATCATGAAACAATGCCACAGAGAATGATAGTGCAATCAAGGCTAAAGCCGGTCCTAAAAAATATTGCAGCTTTTGACTTTTTTTAGGCAAGCACTGTATATTAATAAACAACTAACAAAAACAAAGATAACATATCCTGAAAATAATGTAAGATTTGATTTAGTGCCATTATATGAATTTATTATTATATCAATTAATTGCCTTATAGGTCACATAAAGAAATAAACATTGTAAGACCAGCATTCCCTTTATCAGATGAGATTTTATGAAAATACCTTGAACCTAATGAACCTCTTTTTCCAGGAGTGTAAGGCAGAAAGATAGATCTGCCGTAAGGCCTCATGACACAGCTGAAGGTCAATGCCATCTGGAGTGACGGTGAACTGAAAGGCCACGGCTTGGTGAGCTTCTGCCATGCTTCTTTAATGTCTGAAGAAGAGAAAGCATCTTTAATACACTTATTCATACTCATGAGAACTTTTGTCTACTTATTCTGTGACCTACACATGATGTCTTGACATTATTTGCCTCAACATCAATACATGCCTGTGTGTGTTTTTCGCTGCAGTCGCCCCTCAACCTGCATGTGAAACTTACAAGCACTGAGAATGTATCCAGCATAAACATTAAAGCCACTCTCGTGCTATTTATCACTAGGTGCTAGAGCTTAGGTTCTTGGATTGTTTTACTGAAAATCAGCCACAGGGCAAAATTAATCATTTCTATGACAAAATCTGGTTTTGTCATGTCCAAAACAACGCTTGATAGCTCCAAAACAATTGCAAAAAGTTTTTGGCATGACCGACAATATTTTTACCAAAAAAGCATTATCCAATCATCAATCACATTAATTGCCAATGTCTTCATTTTCACTCATCCAAAAATACAATAATAATAGTAGGGGCTCCCTGAGGTTGCAGCGATTTATGCGGATGCAGTGAGTGGCCCAAGTCACATCCCCTTAAATATATAACATATTAAATAAAGTATTGCTTTCTATATTTTAAATTCATTTTCAATTTCAGATTGAAAATAGATACAAAGTGATTTATATTTGCACTATGCATTTTTTTTTTCGCAAATTCCAGCCATAGTTAACATAAAGCAGATATCATAATTGCTATCTGTGTTTTAGCTAGCTAATTGTAGATTTAAACATGGATTAATGAAAATGACAGATATGCTGTTTGTTACAAAAAGATGAGGCAGTGGAATTTGACCTGATGCAAAGTGATCCTGTGCAGAGTAACCAAGTGTTACTAAGCGTTATTTTCAAATTATAATACATCCATCCCAACGTTGTTTTTACCCTAAAAGGAATACACATAATATTTTGTTAGCTTTATTATCTGTTTAATGGTGTGAACTATCCGGAAGATGGGTAAGTTCCACTTATGACTAAGTTTATTTATGACACCTATAAAGCCATTTGCTCACTAGCCCCTCCTTTTCCCCCCTTGAAGCAAACAAGCAAGAAATTTACTGCTTGTCATGTTACAGAGAAACTGGAAAGTGTAATACTGAACACTGAAGATTCTTCCATTGCAGAAAATCATTACAAACTCTTAATATCTAAGATTTAAAAAAACGATTTTTTAAAAATGTTATATGAATTTCTTCTTGCCAAACATTTTCCAGGCCTACCTGTGTGCTGTGCTGTTCTAGAAAAATAATCAAGCAGATTTGAGAATTCAGCAGTACAATTAATGGAAACTGACCTCACGAACAAAGATCTGGACAACTAGACAAACTAATTTTGCCATAGTGGAAATTTTATATAACTCCAGCGATACTGAAAGAAATCACAGAAATAACCTTATTGACTTTATACTTGACTAATATACTTTCTTTTTTAGAAAAATAATTTAACAGTAGTCATACAGATTACTGTTTACATTAAGTTAATGTCAGGGAAAAGATCAAATAATTCAGAATTTTTTTATGGTCTGATTTTTCAACATGTCGATAAGCAAAAGTGATTTAAGACAGCCAGAGGGCAGGCAGGTGAAAATATTTTTTTTGATTAAGCTTTAAAATTTCATAAATGGGCTTTAAAATAATATTTTAGTAAGCACAGCTAAAAGAGTAAGAAAACAAAGCTGAAACAGACAGACAGAAGCAGATCCGATATACTGTCTGTTAGTTGTTGAGAACAAAGCCAGGGAGTAATGTGGGATCATTCGGTTTGTGTATTAATCATACGAGGCATAAACTAAATGATTTTATGGCTAATAGCCTAACCTGTCTCTTGTAGGGACTGGCTTCTTCCCTATTTGTAGAAGTTATAGTCCCTCAGTATACTCTTTGTTTCTCAGAATAAAAGAATAACTGACAAAGGTTAATATTTGTGCTGTTGAGAGAAGATTGCAATGCCCAACTTCAATACTTTCTTGCACAAAGATTTCTTTCAAACACAAAGATTTCTCACACAAATTATTAAGCAACAGATCTACTGTCTCCCAACTATTTTTTGACTGAACAGCCAAACACTGTTGATCGTTTTATGGCTATTTCTACTAGATCATGATGAACAGATCCAGAGACCCTACAAGTAAATAATTAACTCTCCTATCCATAAGTCTGCAATAAAAACAGTCCAGCTTGAACTGATCAAAAACACAGACCGAGTCGGCAAGTTGTATTCCAGCTTCCTTATTACCTGTCTAAACTGGTAAACATTTGGGATTTTCTAATCGTCGTACTTACTATGTGTTTTATGTCTTAAAAATATTGTCTAACATACTGAATTAGTAGCAATAATTCAGAAATTGTTTACTTCTTCCAGTCTGACCAGCTGTGTCTCTGTTTTGCCAGGTGGTCAGGCCAAGCTGCTTTTTCAGCAGGGAGATATTATGTTTTGTTTCACAGAAACTGTGCAAAGACTATGCAGAAAATTACACAGTCAAAGAATTTAGTAATTTAGAAACAACTAAAATGACAGGGGGTTCATTCATATCAAAGATTATCACTTTGTAGCAAAATGTAACTTTAGCAAAAAATTTAAACATTGAAAAATTTAATATTTACAAAGCATCCTTTACATGACTGGTGTTTATTTGTTCGGAGTTGTCTCTCTGACTCATGATGAACTCGTTTTAACACATCTGGTTTTATGTATGTACTTGCACTTAAAATCTGCTATTGGTGACACTGGAAGGGGGGGGGGGGGGTATTCAGAGGCTATGATTACTAAGATGTGGGAACAAGATATGTTGTGGCCATGACATACTATACTGTGGCCACAATTTAATAACATGTAGAGACGAGAGTTTAAAGCGTGGCTATGAGATACTATGTTGTTGACAACTTAATAATGAATGGAGACGAGAGAGGTTATTGCATACAGAAGCTACAAGATACAGTACTTTGCTGTGGCCACAACTTATTAACCTCATAGCCTCTTGTAAACTATGGACAAATTTGAATTGATTTTGTTTATAGCTTAGTATAGGCGTATGATTATATTTTTTTACTCACTAGCATAACTCCAAAACAACAATCATTGTATCACATCTGGGATTTTCATTACAACACTTTCTTAAGTCAGGGCCATGAAATAGTATTTTGTGGCTATGCTTTATACTATTTTGTGCCTTTGTCTTAGTAAGTTGTGGCCACAACATAGTATCTCATTCCTACACCTTAATAAATCATGGCCACAACATAGTATCTCATGGCCATGCCTTAGTAAGTCATGGCTACAACATGGTATCTCTTTCCCATGCCTTAGTAAGTCGCAGATTTTTTTTCCCCTCAAATGTCACCAGAGGGTCTCCATACTATCCTGCCACTGAAATCCTCAAACACGTTCACAGTCCATCTTTCCTAGATCTAAGGTATATGTGAGAAAAATAAATAAAAAAAAAACACTTCAGTCTTTCTGACAATAGAAACATGTATCTTTCCTTAACATGAGAACCACCCGCTGCCTGTGCAAAACAGATAATAATCATAATAGATACTGTTTATCCATCGCACTTGTTATTTTGTTTTGGGATGCATTGTTTAAAGATATTCAAGTACCTAGCATGCGTGGACTGCTTTTTACACATGAACTGTCGGTCAAGGGTATGATATGTTATTGGTTATAAAATGTAAAAGCAACCGAAAGGCGTATGAAGGACACGCGGTAGTAGCAAAGGAACGCCCCCTCACACTTTTTCCTCCCTCCCCTTCATCCACGCGCGCGCTCTTATGTCACGTGTCATACCGGTGCCACTAAAAACTAGGGGAAAGGTCGCCGCGTTGTAGCACGAGGAAACCCAGACCAGTGCTGCGCGCTCTGATCACGTGGGTTTCTCCAAAATTAGACTATGTTGCCTAAATGCGTCACACATATCTTAACTACGGTTTTTTACATTCCGTTTAAGCATCTGTTTCTTTTTATTATGGATGGTATAACGAAGGTTATGGAGATAAAACGCAAAGCATGTTAAATAATCTGGGAAATACTGAATACTAATGTTTATTTTTCCAGAACCCCGGGGGGAGGGTAGGGTACACAGGATCATTAATAAATAATGTGATTTACAAATAACCTCTGGACAACCTCTTGGACAAAAATCAAGCAGGGCACCTACTGACCCCCAGCATGACACTGTGTGCTTCTAGCCATGTTGACGTAACAATGCCAATGTCACCGGCTGCAGGATCACAGTCTGCAACCCCACAAAAAAACTTCTGATGTGCTTTTACAGATGATAATAATAATAACAACAACAACAACCGAACAAGTGATATGCCATTTCCCTGATTGTATTAAAACACAAACTTTGGTAACAGTAATATTACTTACTGTCGCGTCTAAACATCTGGAAATCTACTGAAACATTTAGCACTAACACATGCCCGGTGTGCAGAACAGGCTACAACAGAAGGCTTTGCTGTGAGCCGTGCACTTTCACCCACTTGTGGACTGGGAAACACACACACACACACCTCACTTCGGCTTAGCCTGAACAACTACAGCACATGCAGAACATCAGCGGTTTAACACCGCGCTACAGTGTTTCCCTGCTGTATGAGAAGCTGATCGGTAATCTCACCTTGCTCGCGCTCTGCTGGAGTGTGTGTCTCGCGAGTAGCAGTCTCGCGCTTTTACTGCAACCCACTGATGAATGAAAGTAGAGTATAAAAGACGCAGTGAGGCACCACCCACTCTACTACGTCACATACTTTCCATACAGTGCAGAATTCAATAATATATGAACCTTCTTGGAAGACTAATATGATGTTATGGTAACAATAGTGTTTACTATGCACATGGGTCATTAGAAATACCTATTTGTCTATCTACTTTATCTGGAGGAAGGGTAAGAATGAGAGGGTAGGAACGAGAGAATGGGTGAGAGGAAGTCCAAGAGAGAGAAGAGGTAGATAGGATGAGAGAATAGATAGATACTTCCCTCACACTAGATCTTGGAGTATAGCTGCAATCATAGGTCAACAGAGAACTGCATCATCATGATGAGTCTGCATCAGCGGAGTTCAAGACCATCTTCATGGTAAAGGTGAACCATCCCCAGTCAAGTGAAGAGGCCTGGGGTTTGAGTGGCTTTCCAGCTCATTCCAAAGCTATTTAATGTGGTTAATGTCAGAGCTCTGTGCAAGCAACTCACGTTCTTCCACACCATTCTTGGCACACCATGTCTTAATGGAGCTCATTTTGTGCACAGGGGCACTGTGATGCTGGTACAGGTTTGAACCTCTTTGTTTAATTCAATTCAATTTTATGTATGTATGGCCTTTAACAGTGGTCATTGTAGCAAAGAAGCTTTACAGAATCAAAAGAAAATTAGGGAAATGATTATGAAATGTGTGAGAAAATATGCATAAATCAAAATGATCATATTGTCTCCGATGAGCAAGCCAAGGGTGATGGTGGCAAGGGATAAATCCCTGAGATGGCAAAAGAAACATTGACAGGAACCAGACTCAACAGGGAACCCATCCTCATTTGGGTGATACCAGTGATAGATCTGCAGTCATACTGAATGATATAGGAGGCTGGAAGTTCCGTATAACAGATAAGGTGTTTATGGAGTCCACTTTTGTTATTGTAGGCTCAGGTACAAAACTGTTTATGGGAATTCTGGTCCTGAACTATTAAGTGACTGCAATCACAAGTCAATTTAGAGAATAGAGAACAGCCATCTGCATCAGCAGAGTCCAAGACCATCTCCCTGGTAAAGGAAGATCGTGTAAGAATATCGTTCAAACAATTCATTTATTTCAGTAATGCAACTTAAAATCTGAAAATAATATATGAGATAGACTCATTACATGCAAAGAAAGATAGTTCAAGCTGTGTCATAATTGAGATGATTATGGCGTACAGCGCATGAAAACCCCAAATCCAGAAAATTAGAATATTACATGAAATCAATAAAACATGGATTGTACATAGAACAATATCGGACCTCTGAAAAGTATAAATATGCATATGTACTCAGTACTTGGTTTGGGCCCCTTTGCAGCAATTACTGCCTCAGTGCGGCATTGCATGGAAGCTACAGTATCAGCCAGAAGATATACTGAATATGATACTATTTTAAAGAGTTCTGGAAGCTACTATATGGTGAATGACGCTGGTAAAGTGTTTCACCTCTACATTATACATTAGGGATCTTTATTTGTAAACTGACTGTTTACATTGTTCTATGTGATTCATGAATCATAAAGCTGTAATGTAAAGGTTTCAAGTGTAGCAGGAGCACAACTTTTTGTGTTAATGCTGTACTGTATTTCCTTTAGTATTGTTTCGTGTGGTCTTCCTTTGGTAGTATAAAACCTCTCATGATCATGTTCTACCCCAGCTTTGATTAGATACTCTCCCAGAAAAGTGTATTAAAGTGTACTTTTCCTTAGTTACACACACACCCAGAAACAAAGGAGA
Organism: Clarias fuscus; assembly: GCA_030347435.1. Classification (NCBI taxonomy): domain Eukaryota; kingdom Metazoa; phylum Chordata; class Actinopteri; order Siluriformes; family Clariidae; genus Clarias; species Clarias fuscus. The sequence goes on along the minus strand of CM059204.1, from coordinate 31,402,164 downwards.
AATACACAGCCAAGGAAAATACAAAGTAGCTTGTGGAACAACGACCAAAGACACCACTGGTAAAACTCAAATGAAAATGTGGGAAAAGTACTCAAATAACTTATATTTCTGTAAAAGTAAATATCATGAAATAATTATACAGCACAGATTTGGATATACTGTAATTAGTAATATGTTTGGTCATGTGTTGATGAGGTGATGATCAATTTTTGCTGCAGTCAAAATATCTATTGGTTACTACTTTATTTTTTGGTCCGTCCATGTGCCATCAGCCGATGGATACTCCCCACCCTCGAGATATATCCATCATTTCTATGACGGTTACTTTTGCCAGCTTGGCCGCTGATTGTCATTCACACACTCAGTTGTTAACACCAATTAGCTAACCAGCATGTCTTTGTACTGTGTGAGGAAATCAGAGTACCTGGAGGAAACCCACCAAGCTCGGGGAGACCATGCAAACTCTATGCACACAAACCCGAGGCGGGAATCAAACCCCGACCCTAGAGGTGCAAGGTGACAGTGCTAACCACTTATTCACCGCCAATATTTTATTACTATTACTGATAATCTATTATTATCATTATTTATTATATATATATATATATATATATATATATATATATATAAAATACTGTAGATTATCATTATTTATGTTTAAATGTATTTAGTTTAAGAATATGGTCATGAGATGATAATTTCATGTTTGTAATTATAATTTAAAAAGAATCTTTTAAATTTAATACGCCTCATTTTTAGTTTGTTTAAAAAATACCAGTTTGTGTTTTTCACCCATCTTCATGCACAGTAATGATGCTGCATTATAAGGAAACAAAACAACTTCTATAAAAAGGAGAAAAGAAGAGTGTGTTGTCCTGAGCATCCTTTCTGGTTTTCAAGTTTGGGCAGGAGTAAACTTTACATAACTTGACAGTGTGGAATGCTTAACTATTGTTCACTTGAAAATATGGATTACTGTACCTTTAGACAGATTTAAGGTACATAATAATTGGTCCGTGTTTATCTTTTAGAGCAAAAAGCTTTAAATGACAACCTATGTGTAAAGACAATGAAAAGCCCTTAAGATGGTGGTGAAAACTGCCCAATAAACCACTGGTGCTCAGCCATACACCATGGATGACATTTACAAAATTTAAAAAACACTGTCTGAAAAGGGGGGGAGCCATTATCAAAGATGCCTCTCACCCTAATCATGGACTATTCACCCTTCTCCCATTTAAGCAGTCGCGACAGGTACCGCAGCGCCCATACAAACAGACTGAAAATGAGATTTTTCCCTGTTGCTGTTACAGCTGATCATGGCATAATAACCACTATATTACTGCACTGTCCATAATTTAGGCTATGATGCTGTAATGGCACCACCGTATATCCCGTCCATATTTATTCTCTACATACAGTATTACACTCACACCCCTGCAAGTTTGAGCTCTATCATTATGTTTTTCTACATTTGTTGTTTATTGTGAAAAAAAACAAACATGTATGCACTTCTGGTTAGATTCTGACTGAGTTTCTCTGACTGAATTCACTTAATCTAATCTAACCTACTTTACTTACTTACTCACTAATTGTCATCAATACCACTTTATCCTGTTTACAGGGTCGCCGGGGGCTGGAACCTATCCATAGATTTAGGGCATGAGGCGGAGTACACCCTGGACAAGATTACACACACTTACACACTCATTCACACACTACGGGCAATTTCGCAACTCCACTTAATCTAATCTTCATGTCTTTGACATGTGGGAGGAAACTGGAGTTCCCAGAGGAACCCCATCAAGCATGGAGAGAACATGCAAACCTTATGCACGCAGAGATGGGAATCAAACGAACACTCTGGGGGTGCAAGGTGACAGTGCTAACCACTAAGCCCCCTTACTCACTCACCATCTATACTGCTTTATCCTGTATACAGGGTTGCGGCAGGGCCTGGAGTCTATCCCAAAGGACTTAAGGCACGAGACTGCGTACACCCTGGACAGGGTGCCAATCCATCACAATGCACACACATACACACTCACTCACTTATTCACACACTATGGGCAATTTACATCCATCTAGGAACCCCTGTATTCCAACTAGGGTCCGTGGAGGCCAAAGGTGACCACTGTATTTATTTCAATGTTTACATCTGTGGTGGACCTCCAGTCAACATTCACACACACATTTAAACACTACGGGCAATTCAGGAAAGCTAATTAGGCTAATCAGACCTGCATGTCTTTGGACTGCACTCCACGCACACAGAGGCGGGAATCGATCCAGGGAATTTCAAACCTGCACCCTGGAGGTGTAAGGTGACGGTGCTACCACTAAGCTTTAATCTGCAGCTTAATAACAACAACGCTTCCGGTTCCAAAAGCACAAAAGGTGTGCACTTGAGGGTACAAACTAAGCATATCTATTTACCACAAAAAAAAAACTTTGCAAAGTTCCTGAATCATACACTATGAAAATCAAATGCTTCCGAGTAACTACGTTCACTTTTCATTTTATAATTCTTTCCGAATCCTAAATTGTCCAGTATCGTGTATATATAACCCATGCCCTGTTCGGGATAAGGGTGTGGGCGTAATTATCTCATGCCTAAAGGAGTGTACTTTTAGAGAGAGTAGGGCGCTGTTTGTGACTCGGACACGCCCACAACTAATGACGTTCAGGGGCTAGGAAGCTCGTCGCTGATTTGCTGGCTCACGGAGAGCGTGATGACTGCTCGTCCAATCAGAGAGCGGGATGTTTTGAGGCCAGTTTTTGCACCTTCTCAGTTTGTTAAGAGCGTGAGGACGGCCTGAAGCCTGAGGTAAGTCGAATGCTACCATTTATTAGCCTGTACGTATTCGAGTCTAAATGAATTGCATATATAAATAGCTGTTATTTAGAGTGTGAAGCTGTTGGGGTGCATGGTGGAGGAAGAGAGAGCAGTCTCCCTTTCACACGCTGTCACACAATCAGGCGGCGTGTATGTGCTCCATGTGGGACTCTCTCCCACATGGAGAGTCCCTCCCTCCCTTCCTCTCTCTCGGGCTTTAACTGCAACAAGAACATGAGTGATATGCTGAAATATCTCCACTCTAGAAAACTTTTCCGTTTTGTCCTGAGTGAATGACCCAAGGACCGGTCCTTAAATAAATGACTCAGTCATCATTTTCTCCATGTTGTGCGATTTCTTAATTGCGCTTAATGTTAATCACTTGTAGTTGTGTAGATAGTGAGCTGATCAGTGTGTCGGGCCTGGCGCTGTCCGTTGTGCTAAATGACAGACGATTGAATCCCACGTGTTGGAAAAGTAGCCTGCGGGTTTGATTGACAGCTCCTTTTGGTGCTGTTGGTCAGTCAAATGATACAGAGCAAATGATTCTGCTATTATTATTATTATTATTATTATTTAAAAAGTAAAATCCTTTTTTTTTTTGGATATTTTCCTGTTCCATTCAAAAGTTTGTGATCAGTACCATTTGTGTGTGCATTATTTAGAGGTGCACTATCCTTTTACTTCTGCAGTGCAGTTTTGTATAGCATCCAGCCTGTTCATGTCAAAAGTGTAATATTACTAGTATATTAGTGATAAAATAATCATGCATATTACATTTGTCATTAAGGGCATTGGTGGCTCAGTGGTAGGTCTCCTGCCTGCCATGTGAAAGGCCTGGGTTCAATTCCCACCCAGTGCCCAAACCTCAGCCCTGACTGGTTGCAGTGGCGGTGCCAGGCTGGGTAAATTGGTAGAGTTGTATCAGAAAAGGCACAGGTTTTACGCCTGATGTAATGTTTTTTGCTGATCGGATGGTCCGCTGTGGCGACCCCTCGATGAGGGAGCACTTGAAAGACCAACAACAACTATTCGCCATTAAATAATGTTTTAAGTGAATGTTGGCTTGCAGGTAGTGCTACAACATGATGGTTTTTATTTTATCTTAACGGAAGCTGTGATGCATGAAATCAAAAAGCATATCAATCTGTTTTCTGGCATACCTGAGTTACTTGTTACATTTGAGCCATAATCCCATTAAGTAACATATTCTAATGTGTTTACCAGTAATGGATTTGAGTATAATTGTTAGGTTGTGCCCGGGCATTCTCACAGCTCTACAAACTTCTCCCTGCAATTAGAATAGACTTCCTATTTGTTATTTTTTCTATGTACTAACAAGTAAGCCAAGTTTCATATTAGAAAGTGAAGTACCTTTCCCAGATGAACCTGTCAAGATGCTGGATAAACCTGCTGAACTAGTAGATAAGTAGGCTTTCGTATCATGGTGTCGGGATTCACACCTGGGTGTGTGAACACAGGCCTTTGCCCTCTCACATTTTATGCTCCTGCAAGTACGAAAAACAAAGGAACTCGTATCTTTCACACGACTTTTATCAGCATGGATTATTTCAGCTTAATTAGTTAAAACTAATTGAAGTCAAGTTTCTAGGCATAATCCTGGTTATTGCTTTTTCTACAGCTGAAAGGCATCTGTGATGGAGGCAAGGAAAAATGAAAAGAATGAAGCCAAAGGTATGCTGATGGTTTTAATAGTGTCATGGGCAGCTTTTTTCCCTGTCATTAACCTGGCAGGTTGCCACGTAACGCATGTCATGCACATTTTGTAAATAACTTAAAATACATTATACATATTTGTGTGCTCTACTCACATCTTGTATAATATAGGTATACAACATGTATATTGTTTTGAAATGTGTTAGAGCTTTTTAAAATTTTCTAATTATCCTTTATTTTGAGTTGAAGTCTTAGGGCAGTAAAAGCTCCTTTTTTTTCTCTCCACAGGTAAGGGAGGAAGCAAAGGCTCACAGGGTGACCGACCAGAAATCATCCCTCAAGTAGAAAGGTATGAGCTATGTGAGGTAATTCAGAAGATTCAGTGTCTGTATTCAAATACCTTTAAAAACTAAGAGAGGAAGAGAGAACATGGGTGAATGACGCTGCCTTGTTCTGGGAGGTGTTTTTTTTGGGGGGTGGAGGGGGGGTTATTGTTTTTCATAGCTTTGCATAATGTTTGCTGTAACATTACCAGCTTATTCACTTTTCATCCAGGCATCTATACTATTGCAAATAACAAACCCATGTTTTCTGCAGGTTACCCAATGTCAGTGCCCTGCCCAAAGCAGTCAAGAGGAGAGTGTATGCTCTGAAGAGACTGCAAGTCCAGAGCGCTCATATAGAGGCCAAGTTCTATGAGGAAGTCCATGAGCTTGAGAGGAAATATGCTGGCCTTTATCAGCCCATCTTTGACAAGGTTAACAATTCTTTCTATTATATTCTCTGGTAACTGATTTAAAATCAAGATATATAAATACAAACTTCATTAAATGCACCAGTAGATGATAAACAATGTGCACTATTGTATATGTAATCTATGGCCTTTGGCATATTAATGGCAAGAAATACCTGCAGTGCATCTTGTTTCATGGGCACACAACGGTTGCAGCTCAGGCTTGAATCAGTGGCTTGTGAGCTCACTGTCCCAGTGCTAAATTCATCCCCCATCAAAACGAGTAGCCAACTAATCTTGTCCATGTCTGGCTGTTTCCAAGGCTGGGGACAGTTCAATAATGTTCAATCTCAAAATTTTAATTTATATATTATTGTAAGTCAGTGTGGATTTCCATAAACCTTCTGTGTACAAGTGCCTGAACTACTCTAGTGTGTGTGTGTTCAGAGACGGGCAGTGGTGTCTGGAGCCGTGGAGCCGACGGATGAGGAATGTGAGTGGCAGAGTGAAGGCGAGGAGGAAGAGCTTTCTGTGAGTATCTGCTTATGACATCTCTGATGGCATATTAGTAACATTTGCATCTTGGTATAACGTATGGATCTAGACATCTTGACACACTCAACTGGTAAAAGGTAGAGGCAGCTGAACATCAAGCAGGCTTCTGATGATGTCCCATGACCTCTAGTGCAGTATGAGTTTACAGACGGGGGAAAGAAAGGAGAAACAAACATTGTGCCATCATAGGAATTATTTTTGCTCAGGACGCAATTTATTAGAGTAGAAATGTGGCTGTGGTATAAGTGCAGAGAAGGGATCGTACATTAACGTCCATTATGTCTTTTAATACATGCCTTAGAGGCTACCTCACTGACTTAAGACCTAGTTAAGAAATGAAAATATGCACTCTAATGAAATATAATAGCATTTTGCCCCATTTTTTGGATTAAAATTTTTTTTTATTTGTTTAGTGATTAATCATCGTTATTTGTTGTGGTTGTTATTAGAAATGCCTATTAATTTCTGATGTGTTTTGCTCTGCCAGGAGGATATGAAAAAGAAGGCTGCTCTGGAAGAGAAGAAAGACGATGCAGCCACTGCTGAAGACCCTAAAGGCATCCCAGAGTTCTGGCTTACCATCTTCAAACATGTGGACATGCTGGGGGAAATGCTGCAGGTAAAACGCCTCCTCTCACAAACAGACTTGTAAACAAAACCTTGAAGGTTGATTACTAAACAGAGTGACACACTCTGGCACTATGTTGATTTTTCCATGGCAGATGAAATAGGAAACCCATAACGTGAGGTTGACACTTGGGTTTAGACATGCATGTCTAGATGTAGTTCTAACAGGACGAGCATTTAGAAAAAAGGGAAGTTTCCAGATGATATGCGAATTTTCATGTCTTAGTCATGTTTCATAGTACAGGATGTCTTGTATTAAGTTATTTGCCTGATGTGCTCATTCAGTTGTGTATTTAAATCGGACCTTTAATGCCTTACCTTTTTAAGTTCTAGGGATACAGTGATGCAGTGTGAAATGTGCATTTATTTATGTGAACAGACAGCCCAGTGTTGCAATTAATCTAAATAAGCAAACTCGCCAGCCAGAGCTAGAGGTTCTCAGGAAGATTATGCAAAGGTATAGGAAAAGTCAGTTTAAATATTTTATCCCTCATGACCCAGTGTACATCCATGGACTATTTAAAACCTCAAGTGGAAGAATCTGCATGCCACTTTATTCACCTCCAAATATAATTTTTGACCATGTTTATTCACTGAAGCAAAGTTTTTAGCTTCAAAGGTCTTGCATTGACTTACTTAACACACCTCAGTTCACCAGCGTGCCCTCAAGGCATTCATGGGATAAATTTGGCCTGTCCAAATGCCCTGAATTTGACACGCTAGTTGTAGAGCTTGGCTCTAACTTCTCTTTTTCTGGTTTGCAGTTTAATCTGAGTACTCGTATCAGTGTTTGATCAGGTGTGCTGGATTAATTCTGGAACTTTGCAGCACAGTTAGTCCTTCAGGATCAGGGTCAGCAGCTAGGGTGTTCACAGTTAAACTGAGACGTTATACATAAACAACAGACCGAGGCAGTTTTTTATTCTAAACTCAAACATTGGTTACCTGAACTGTTTATAGGATGCTTAAAACTAATTTTGTGGTAAAGTAGGTATTGTTACTTCCTCTTAGCTCCACAGACTCCGGTTTGATCTGAGTCTATGGAGCTTATCATCTATGGAGTTTTGCAACTTTCCGTATGGGCTTCCTTTAACCTTCCAATGCGTGTCGGTCGTGAAGGAGCATTTGAACGTTTGTGTGCATAGTACCGTGTGATAGACTGGCAGCTCATTCAGGGTATATTGGGATCCCTGGGATCCTTTTTGACTTCAGCTAAAACAAAGTGTCATCAGACAACCACATGGTCAGCTTTTTACATTTTCTGTTCCCTTCAGGAGCATGATGAGCCCATCCTGAAACACTTACAGGACATCACAGTGAGATTCTCTGCACCAGGAGAGCCAATGGTCTGTACTACATGATCCTCGATCATGTATTTTAATTTTTTTTTACTTATAATTTGAGTTCTAAAGGTTTGATTTCGTTTCTTAAACGTTTTTCTTTTCTGTCCTAAACCAGACCTTCACTTTGGAGTTCCATTTCGAGCCCAACAGCTACTTCAGCAATACCATCCTCACTAAAATGTACAAAATGAAATCGGAGCCAGATTCAACAGACCCTTTCTCATTCGAGGGGCCAGAGATAGTGGACTGTGAGGGGTAAGAAACAGTCACATTACACACACAGTTTAGACACTGTAAGATCTTTGACTTGGGCGGCACCATAGACACGAGGCAAGGTCTGCGCAAAAAGGGTAGTTTTATAAGGAATAAATTGGAAAAGGGAATAAAGGAGGGAGGAAGTAAAGAAGGAAGGGAGGGGTAGTAAGGGTGTGCATTGGCTGATCCAGGTAATGCCCAGCTGGCAGAAGGGCACTCAGCCTGTGAGCGTTGGCAACAACAAAGTGGTTGAGTGCGTCGTGTGGGGCAGCGGCTCCCGCCATCCCTTCGACGCAGCTTCACATTCAGTCATCCATTGGCACAACCTCAGGTGGAATCTTCATGACATCCATCATCTTGACAGCTTTCCCGGCTGGGAAGGGGGAGCATTAGCGGCGATTACGACAGCCTTTACCTTTCCAGTGGCTGGATCGCACAATTTGGCATGACTGAAGAGTGCTGCTGCGGCGGAAGCCTTTTCTCTGCTTTTTTTTTCCCCCAACCTGGTATTCAGTGGTTCTGCTTTTAAAGATCCCGGTTCGTGTGGCATCGCCCTTCGTAGGCTCAGACAGGTGAATCAGCGGTGTCCAGTGCTGTGGGCTTTTTAATAAGGCTTTACTTTCCTCTTGCTGTAGCTGCCAGCTGGCCCCGCCCAGCCATACATTGGCGCTGGCTTGGCGTGACTGGGAACGGGGGCCTTAACACGACCAAGTCAGTAGCTTAAGGCAGTCCCTTGTTTGATCTAGAGATATACAGTACTTTATTGTGCCCTCTTGGAATGTTCAGGCAATAGAATGTTTATCATTGAATTGGTCATCTGAACCATTTGTGGTTTGTGATAGTGTTACTCCCTCTTAGCTCCACAGTTTCTGGTTTGATCCGGAGCTTGGGCTGTTATCTGTGGTGTTTTGCAACTTAATCCAACTTAATTCATCCAGTTTTATAGCCATCCATTGGCATGCGCTTCGCTTAACAGCGAAAACGTTTTTTTTTTTTTTTTTTTTTTTACTTGTCAGCGACTGGTTCAGGAAAGCTAGCCCTTGCAGATAAAAGTGCAGCGACAGCGTGCACAGTCCTCTGGCCTCTCTTTGCCATGCGGTGATCAAACGGCGCCTTTGAAGTCCTTAGGGCACTCCAGCCGTGCACAATCTTGCGGCCTCGTCCCTTCACACCCCTGCAGAAGGGGATGCCGCCTCTGTAGGGAGCCTTTGGAGTGAGAAAAAATTTGTGCACATGCCTGTCGCAAGTTCACGTCAAGAAAACACATTGATGTATGCAGCAAAAGAAGGATGACCTGCTATTTTTCATAATCTCAATTACATACAGTACTGTGCGAAAATTTTGAGCCCCTTTCATTTCTTCATATTTTAAGAGCTAGGTTTCCTGAAGGATTTTACTGGCTATCGTTTTCAGTCCATTCCCTGTACCTGAGCAGTTTCAGAGGAATGTTTGTGATTTTTAAGCCCCACGGTGACGCATTGAGAATTATTAAAACGTAAAAGAAACTATAAAACTTAAGGCATAAATGAGTGAGAAACGGGTGCAGATAATGACAAATGATCAGGCCATTGACTAATACACAGATGAGAGGGGAAATTAGGCTGCTGCTGAGGATTTTTACACGTTGTTGGTGTTTCAGCTGTTCTCCATAAGCATCCTACCTACACAACATTTTGGCTTCCTGATGCAAACCGCCAATTTTATCCGGGTTTGGGACTGGCACTGCATCTCTTTAGGAACTTTGCTGCCTGATCCAGTTAAACATTTGTTCCCATTTCTTTAATTGAATCTACATAATTTAAATGAATATAATATAAGGAAATAAGACTTTTGCACAGTACTGTATATTACAAGCTGTAAACTAAAAAGGTGAAATTCTTACTTGATTTTCATGTAGTTGCAAGATAGACTGGCAGAAAGGTAAGGATGTAACTGTGAAAACCATCAAGAAAAAGCAGAAGCACAAAGGTAGAGGAACAGTGAGGACCATCACCAAGGACGTACCGCAGGATTCCTTCTTTAATTTCTTTAACCCTGCCAAAGGTAAGATTATTCTACATGGGAAGAGTTTATTTTTCAGGCTATTCAGAGAGTTTCTGTGACTTGTTCTCATTGTGTCAGTGACTCTGATGTACAGCAGGTGGCAGCACACATCCATCTGAGATTTAGTTTTAGCCGCATCATTGATGTAGATGGTCTTTGTTTGCCATGTTTATAGATAATACAGCACTTTAAATAATTAGCAAAATAAATGTAATTGACTCCTCTTCTCCATTAATAGTCTGATTATGTAAATGAATAAAATAAATATTTAGGCAATTTTTGGAGTGCTAGAGAATTTTGGTTCTGGCATTTCCACTAAATGGAACATGTTAAATTGAAGTTATTACTGTAAAAAATCAGTCATTAAATAATAAATCCTTTGCCGTTTTGCTACATTTTTCCCCTGCTATCTATTAGATCTTTAAAATTCTTTAAAGTTCTTTTTTTTTTTATGATTTTAAAAGCAAAGAGTTGTGTGTAAGTTATTAGGAGTCTGAGCAAGAATGGTTTTCTGTTACAGTAATTATTTCCCCAAGCTATATTTTAGTCTTGCAAATAAGCAGACATTAGATCTAAGTGGCTGCTTGCCAAACATGGAAAATCAGTTGATTTGCTTCTGGCATTTTGAACATTTGATATTTTTGCTTTTAAAAAAAAAAAGTTTATTGCTTTAAGCAGCGTGACTGTGAAGAACGTGATATTTCTTTGTCGATTCAATACATTTAGGTTTGTTTGTTTATTAAAAATAATATATCTGTGGGGGAAAAGGGCACAGATGCATAGATCATGTAGTCCAGAAATCTAAAGAGACAAAAAATCCTTCAGATTAGCAAGGGCAAGAGAAAACCTGATGGAATGTGCCTGTAACGAGAGGGTGAACGATTAATAATTCATTTGCTGAGCTTTCATTTTAGGACTGTGTAGTCAGGTGTGCAGTCATGTGATTACCCTCACCCCCTCACCGGTTATCACTGGATTAGTATAGTCAACTATTACTTGCGTATAACATCCATACCTGGTGTAATTAGTGAGTAGAAAACCACAACCCGCTTCTTTCTTTTTTCACTTCGGCTGTCTGGCGTCATTTGAATTTACTTGTCCTGTCACTTCCCGAGTGCCATTGGCATGTGAAAGAATGCAGTGCTACCTGTATAAGAAAAGTTTGACACTTCTGTTGAAAGCAACAGGAAGTGTGTGTTGACTGTTGGCGTGTGTGTGTGGGGTGGGGGGGGGGGGGTGATTTCCATTGAATCCTTCATAGGTGTGTCATTTGGCCTTAAGTGATAGTGAAGCATGAACAGTCACCATACCAGAAACTAACAGACTCATTGATGTAATTTTCCCCTTCATGAGTGCAGTAGGATTTCTCTAAATTAAAAAATGTATATATTACCTTTTATTTTTATTTATTTTTTTAATCTTAAACAAGCCATTTCCTTAAAGTAGATTAAAATGGAAATGTAGATTTTAGGTCTTAATGTATATTTTCTCTTTTTTCTTCCAGCATCTCCAGATGGAATGGTGAGTTGGCCCTGAAGTTGTCCTGGTCGAGTGTTCGTTCTCCACTGTTTGTAAACATTTTGGAGATTAGCTCAGCAGACTAACCAAGCGTTGTGCAATCTTTCCCGCAAAGACTCTTTAATTGCGTCTTTTCGTCCCACATACTAAGCCAAGCTCTCTCAGCATGTGCAGCCCATGCATTCCAACAAATTGAACAAAATTTTGTGCGTCACTGAAGTTTTCCTATCAACACTTTCTGTAGTGAGTAAATAAGACGAGGTTTATTCAAATTCAACTGATCGTATTCCACCGATTGGACAAATAAAACCTTTTTAATATTAAACCTTTAGTCTTTTTGGTAGTTTTTTTCCCCTAAATATTAGTTTGGTGGTTAGTATTCAGATTTATTTTTTTTTAATGTTTATTTCAGGATGAGGACCTGGACTTCACTCTTGCCACAGATTTCGAGATTGGTCATTTTTTCAGAGAGCGGATCATCCCCAGGGCTGTGCTGTATTTCACAGGAGAGGCTCTGGAAGATGATGAAAGTGTACGTCAACAGTTTTTAGTCATCTTGTGTCATCATACGTTGTTCTTTCCTCCTCGCAGACTTATACCCAATATATTGGAGATTGAAATGAAATACTGAACATACAGAACAAGTCAAAAGTTTAGACACACCTAATAATTTTTTTAAATTTGTTTTTATTTTCTACATTCTAGAACAATACTCAAGATTAAAAAAAACATATGGAATTATAACAGGAATTATTATGGAATAAAAACAGTTGTCAATGTCCGAATATTTATGAAACTGAATGTATGTGAGAGTTGTTTTTCCTTGCTGACTTGTGCCCTGGACCTTTTTTTATGTTTATGGTGCAGTTTGAAGAGGAGGATGTTGAAGATGAAGAGGTTAGTTATTTAAATGTCCGTTAAATATATACAATTAATATGATCTGTGACTACAGTTTGAGTTTCTTTTCTGTGTATTAGGACCTTGACGAAGAGGGTGAAGAGGAAGAAGATGGCAAAATTGACCCCACAGTTAGTGTTTAGATCTGTGTTCTACTGAATTATCTGGTTGCTCTCTGGATATGCACTTAATGATGAGCTTCAGAATGATACTGTCTCAAGCACACTGATCACTATAAGCTGGGCTGTTCAACAGAGCTGGAAAAAAAAGAAGCAGAGAACTAATCGAAAGCTCTGAATTACACAACTCAAGGCTGTGATCCAAACAGATCTCACTGGCCGTCATTTAATTTGCCATGTGTCAATGAACTGTAACACTGCACTATTTCCATATTAAAATGGAAAAAACGCATCCCTGGGCTTCATTCATCAGTTACAGGAGCTAAACAGCTCAGAGACCACATGGAACCCCCCGGGTAAAAACCACTAGGTCTTCTAAGCTTTGCTTGTCATGCAAAATTTATTTAACATAAAGAAATAGTCTAAAAGCAAGTTGGTTTTGCGCGTGTGCTGCATCAAGCATAATCTTTTTTCTCACAGCAGGACAGGATATATTATTTAACTGTTTTAAATTTTTTATATTTGATTAATTGAAAAACAGCGTTTGGTTTACAGACCCTATGGTAATGCAGTGTTGAAATTTTTTTTAAAAGTTTGATTAAATTACCACTTGGTATAGTAATAAAGCCACACACTTAATCATTTATATAATGAAGCTTTCTGTACGATGTTTAACATATATAGAATGAGTTTCAGGTGACAGCTTTTTACACAGCTCACAATGTTTTCTACCAGTTATAGATAACTTTATTAATCCCAAAAGGGAAATTAAAAACAGTTTCTTGATGGCATGACAAGTTGCGCTTTATTTTCCCTAAAGTAATCACTACACCAACCATATCCTCGACATTGTACATCAATAAATATCATAATACATAAAATATATATTTTATATATATATAAAGTATATATAATCTTTTCTGAATTGCCATAGTGTGAGGGATGTTCGTGCCAAACAGAGACTTTCTTGGATACCGTTAAGGTAAAATTTTTTCTCAGTTCTCCAGAGCTATAATTGGACTGGCCGCTTCAAGTATGAAACGCTGTCCTCCCAGGAACTCCTTTAATTGCTCAAACATGAGGAAATGGCTTGGATCGAGGTCAGTTGGAGCATACGGTGATAACGCCCAGCCGATTTCCTGAATCATTATTTGTACAGTTCTCGCAAACAAATGTCTCTTGAGCAAGTTGGTGGCATGTTATGCTTTGACTTTCGACTGTTGAGTGTTCCTTTCACTGAATATTCTTGGAACAACTGCAGTAGGCTCTGTACAGATTTTTATTTAATTTTTTTAAACGTTTTCATCATTCAGATGTTTTGATGCGTCTCATGAAGAGTCTCATCACTGTTCTGTCCTTGAAGTGTTCTAAATCAGGTTTACAAGAAATTGCATTACAAGTCCTGATTTGACTTGAACGCACCTCGTACAAGACGAATAAAAATTTTTATGGTGTGCTGTTATAGAAATAATTATGAACTGAGCTCTATGGTTATATGGCTCTTTGGGGGTACTCAGTGTGGCTCAGATGGAAAGACAGTTGGCGACTCCAGTTCTAGTATCTGACCCAGACATGCACTATTACATTTTCTGTCAAACTATTAATTGTTTGTGCTATGTAAACTTTACTACTTTTACTACTGCTTCTTCATGATTAGTATAATTTACGCCTCAAGTTGAACAGCCCAGCATCCATCTCGGCTAATCTGCTTCTGATTGGTTAATTGGATAATTGGATTGATTGACACTGATTTATGCATGTATGGTGTGTAATCTGATCGTTGTTCCCCTTCCCCTTTGTCCTCATTGCAGGCATGAATCATTTACACTTCCATGCATTCCTAGGTAAGGGGTGCTAGTTCCAGCACGTTGTCCCGTCTATTTCCTCTGACCTTTCATTCGCTTTCTCAAAATAAGCATCATATTAGTATAATTCGCTCCCACTCTGTTCTTACTGCCGATATGTATTTCTGTTGCATTTTTTTTTCACTATCACAGTAATATACTGTAATCTCTTGCATCTTGCCCTTCCATTCCATGAGGTTAGTTCATAATGCCTTAACACCTTCGATTTTTCTGTTTATTTTTTGTGTGCATAGAAAGAGCCTCAGCCAGAAGAGTGTAAGCAGCAGTGAGAACAGAGATAGCCCTGAAGTTTCCTGCTGGACCTGCCATATACTCTCCAAACAATGCAATAGACATCCAAACACCATATAGGAAATGCATGATCATTATGGTTACGCCAAACAGAGGTTGCCTCTGAACTCAAAATAGAGCATTCAAGAAATATAACATAACAGTTCTGCACTTCACCCTTTTTTGATCTAAGGCCTCTTTTGGAAGCTCTTAAGTATTTGACTGGAAGTTTTGAGCAAAGAGGTTATTGTATTTGTTTTCAGTATATTTATCCTTTTCAGTTCTTTGTCACTGTTCTACGGTTGGTAACGTTGCAGAATCCTGAATATATCCCTGATGGTTTTCACACTGTAGTTCACTCAGGGTTTTTTTTTTTCCTTTTTTTTTTTTTTTTGTTTTAATAACACACCAGTATAGTAGTTCCTGTCAAGCATGAAACTGCTGTAGGGTAACTTAATAATAAAAACATCTCTGTTACAGCAGTTACATTTAATTCAGTGTTAATTTTTGGAAGTCCTTATGTCTAGCCTCATTGTAGCTGGATAAAATGGAGTACTGTAAGTGAAAGTAGCTAGGATTTCCCCATCGAGGCTGAGATCAGTGTCAACAGACCAAAGCAGGCACTTGCGTTGGAGAGCTGCTTCGATACTAGTGGGTACTATTACAAACTAAGTGTGCTTTTTAACATCTCAGTCGATCTCAGCTCTGCTAACCAGAACAAGCATTCATTACGTGCTGATTCGTCTACTGTTAGTCTGAATTTTTTTCCTTTTTTTTTTTTTTTTTTTTAAGTAATACCTGATTTAGCACTGTTTTTGTATTTTATATTTGCTTTATGACTAAAGGTTGCCAATGCATAGTATTTGCTCTGATGGGATTTGTATGTGTCTTGTTTATTTTTTTCTTCATTTGGTTTGATCAGGATCTCGGGTGAAAAGGAGCAATAGGGTGAATGTTAGCCTCATGGCTTTCTTTTGCACATCATACCCATGTTAGACCTCACAGAAAACAAGATGTGGAAAATACAAAATGCTGATCACTCACGTTAGACAGCTCTGACGGTAAACAAGAAGCACTTTGTTCTGTATTTTCAAACTGGTTTCTTTTGTGCTGTGATCATTGCATTCATGCATAGAATCTTTTTTGTTTGTTTGTTTGTTTTTTTAAATTAGCTCTTGCTTAAGAAGGGGCAGGTCTTAAAGCCACTGCCCAAGTATTAACCATATGCTAGCGATGGCCTTATTGGGATTGTCTTGGGTTTTAATGCAATATTGTTTTCAATTTGTATAAAATAGTCAAGAGTATTATATTAAACATTGTGTAATGTGATACAAGCAGTACTCAGTGTGCTTTACTGAGATTGTGTGTGGATGTGTTTAAAATTATGCCACCCCGTCGTATCTCCAGTGTCCCATGTGCTGTAAAAAAAAAAAAAAATTAAAAGACTTGGAATGTCTGCACCCATCACAAGGGTTTCACACTTGAGGTTTCTATGAAGCAGAAATTCCTGCTGCAGTGTAGCATGCTAGGAATCCCAGCACTGATGGCATTGATGCAGTGGCCACGAGAGCTGCTCTTACTTCTTGCCATTGGTGTGATTGGTATGTGCTCTGACATTCTTTAAGATGTATCTCAATTGCTTAATCTGGCAGCCAAGATTCCCACAGAGTTAACACTGCTGCTGTTTCAGTCAACACACTGAGCAGAACACCTTTTTGGACGAGAACTGTCAGCAAGATGCATGTTTTAGCTCAGCAGTACATAATCTTAGTGTTATAGGCAGGTGCATGTTCTTCATGCATACCGCTCTGTGTTTTGTCAAGGTTTCATCGGAAAAGTGTTCTCATGCATTCTAGACTTGAATCGTACGGTGATATGTTTGTTGTAGCCACAAGAGGACTGTTTTTCTTTTACAAAGTGTTCTAAGTAGAACCATTTAAGGAAGCTAAAATGCTGAAGTACTTGAAGAGGAGGTAAAAAAAAAAAAACATGTATTGGATTATCTCTAGTCTAAGACTATAAAAGGTGACATGCAGTTATTAAGGGATCTTTAAAGCTGCCTGCAGAAGCTTGATAAGTGTTTGTGCGTAAGTGGGGATTCCAAGTAGAAGCATTTTACAACGATTAAACTATGTTCAGAAGAACCTTTTAAGAGTTTGTTTTATTCTTAGCATATTCTGCCAAGCATGCCAAAAGTTTATTTGGTTCCTCTGGAGGAACCTCCAAAGTACTAAGCAGAAACATACAAGTGAGTGGTGTTCTGTCCATATATAATCTCCTCCTAAAGAAATCAACTTTACTGTTTAAAGAGTGCATGGATCACTGAAGAGCATCTTTCCTTAGTGAAAACCTTCAATTTGGGGAGCATTTATTCATCTGAGGAATCTTTATAATCCATATTAAGATTTCTTATGAAAATATGCAAGAAAGTGTGTCTCATCTGTTTTTGCTAAAAAACCTGCTAATTTCCCCCCTTTAAGGTAAGTGAGATATTCCAATTATGTATGAAATGACGAGTCATCATCACAACTTTATTGGATATTTTGGATGAACCAATCTAAACATTTTATGTTGTCCAAGCCCACTTTACTTACGCTTTACCTTGAAATATTACTCCACTCTCGCATCTTTGTAACATTTAATATGCTCCTCCCAGTCATTTATTACAGATTGTGGAAGAGAAAAAAAAATCTACCCAAGTGGCTAATGCAGAACTTTATCCTGTTAGTCTTCCCAGTGACTATACAAATCCAGGTCTAATTCAGTAGCTGCCTGTCTCCTGTTACATCCTCTAATAGCAGCTTCCTCTGTACAAGTCTGTGTCCTGCAGCCCTCCTTAATGTCCCACAGCATCAACTGCCACTTCAGGGATATAAACAGAGAGCT
Source organism: Clarias fuscus (assembly GCA_030347435.1). Classification (NCBI taxonomy): domain Eukaryota; kingdom Metazoa; phylum Chordata; class Actinopteri; order Siluriformes; family Clariidae; genus Clarias; species Clarias fuscus. The sequence goes on along the minus strand of CM059204.1, from coordinate 31,384,539 downwards.
TTGTGCCAGAGAAGCCAGGCCTCTGACTGAACTATGCTAAAATAAAACTGACTTCTTATTTTAGAATTATTGCCTTTAGGCCCAGTTGTATAACTGGTCTAATAAGCTGTAGATAATTATTGCACTGTAGGCAAGGGTTGAAAGTTATCCAATCATGCTACTCTAATTACAATGCATGGTTCACTGACATTGTACTTTTCAGAGTCTAATTAAATCTCTACTTAAAATATAATAAGAAAACCGGCTTTGGTAGTAATAATGATAATAATAATAATAATGTGAGACAAATACATAATTTTCGACATAACCTGCTTGCTTTTTTTATACACTTTGTCCATCTGTCAACAAGCTTTTGTATTCTCTCATTAAAACATTTTTTAGTCTGAGCTATGAGCCATGAATGCACCGCTGTCTTCACTTCTTCATCAGAAGTGAATCTTCGTCCTCTTAGGACTGCTTTCAGGGCACCAAATGGAGCCAGATGAGGACTATAGGGGGGGATGCCTTAACACCTAAAAATGAAGTTTTTGCAGAGTGTCGACAGTGTGGGCAGAAGTGTATGGTCACACATGGTCATACAAGATCACAACAGCAGTCTTCTGTGTTTAATTTGAAGTTTACGCTTCAGCTCTTCAATAAGCATCTCACGGTAACGAGCACTGTTCAATGTTAATCCTTTTTTTTCTGTCCAATCTGGGGTCTTGAAACCAGAATTCCAGAAAACATACATTTTCCAGCTGATGGTTGACTTTTTAACTTTTTCTCCATCGGCGATTGAGGATGTTTTCTGGAATTCTGGTTTCAAGACCCCAGATTGAATCAGTAATGATACTTTTTAAATTAAGAAACTTTCACCTTCCTTAGAGTAATGGTCCAAATTTTGTTTTCAGATATCCAATCACATTATCCATACTATGCACATATTCTTTGATAAATATTCAATTTAATTCCATACAATTTTATTTGTATAGCGCTTTTAACAATTGTCGCAAAGCAGCTTTACACAATAAAAATAAATTATTTACGTTTGTACAAAATGTGAATGTGTATGAATCAAAATGATTAGATAGTCCCTGATGAGCAAGCCGAGGGTGACGGTGGCAAGGAAAAACTTGCTGAGATGTCAATAGGAAGAAACCTTGAGAGGAATCAAACTCAACAGGGAACACATCCTCGTTTGGGTGATAATGAATATCAGAGATTGATCTGCAGTCATACTGTGTGTTAGGAGGCTGGAAGTTCAGTATAACAGTTGATGTCTTTAAGTTAATTTGGAGTCCAGTTTGTTATTGGAGGCTAGGAAAATCCATTCCTGAACTATTGAGCGACTGCAGTCACAAAGACAGGGAGAAGAATAGAGAGCAGAAGAGAAGGAGAGAAAACAGTTAGGTATGGTCACAGTCACGTAATGTATAAGGTAGTGCAGAGTGCAAGCAGGGACTCCGGCATGACTAACTATAACAGCATAACTAAAAGGGAGAGCCAGAAGGAAACACAGACATGAGGGCTCCCTGAGATGTAAAGCAACCAATCACCTCACCGTCAACAAACCTGAGTGATCAATGAGAGTGGGGAGGACAGCATCTAAACATACCAGTTCACCAGAATACTCTACGTCCATGAGTCCCCCAGATCTGCTCCTTTACCTAAGGAAAATGTATTTACAAAAATCTTGGCTAAATAAATAGGTTTTTAGAAAAAGAACTGCCCCCTGCTGTAGTTTTCATAATAAGTGGTACTGACAAGCAGCCTGCATCTTTTAATCGAAGCAGGCGTGGCGGATCATAAGACACTAGCAGTTTTCAGATACTGCTGCGCAAGACTTTTTAATGATTCATAATGTCAAAAGTAATTTTTTTAAATCAATGTGACAGCCAATGCAGTGTGGATAAGATAGGGGTGATGTGCTCGTGTCTTCTAGTTCTAGTGAGGACTCTCGCTGCTGCATCATGGATTAACTGAAGCTTGTTTATACACCTAGTTAAACAAGCAGACAGTAAAGCGTTACAATAGTGATAAAAGCATGAACTAATTTTTCTGCATCGTTTAGTCACAATATATTTCTTATCTTGGCAGTATTTCTGAGGTGAAAGAATGCTGTTCTGGTAATATTATCTTCATGTGTTTCAAATGAAAGACTGGAATCTATAATCACACCGAGGTCTTTCACTCTTGCACTTGGAACAGAAAGGCCATTTAAAGTTAAATCAGAAAGCTAATTTCTAGCTGTATGTGGTCCTATGACTACAACTTTTATCATGGCACCAGGTGCACTCTCAGACCACAAAAAAAAAAGCCCTCCCCAAAAAAACGAATAACTGCATGCTGCTCTTCTTTCATGCAAATCACAAGTGGGACATCCATTTTTGCTGCAGTTACAAGTTAACTGATGTAACACATTCACACCGGCACAGCAGGTTAAACAGAAAGCGCTAACAAGACAATGCAACCCACATAAGTTGTATTACAACCGGAGTACGGAAAATTTTTGACTCACCCATGTAATAATAATAATAATAATAATAATACATTTAATTCTGTCGGGCTGAAGTACTGTATTACTTTATTTAAAAAAAATCTAATTCCAGATCTAAATAATACCTTTTCTTGCTGAAGGTCTATGCCTCAGTTGACAAAGGCTTAGTGAGATGCAGCGGTGTCTGAAACTGTGGAGACAGATGAATATCCATGGAGCAATTTATCTGGTATTTTTTGTTTTAAATGCAAAAGAAAATGAAATCACACATGATAATGATGTGAATCAAAACCTATAAGAATTTCAACACTCAACATCCGAAACATAGCCAGGTAAATAATTAGCTAGCTGCGTGACACTAGTTTTTATGATTTATAGGAAATGCTCAGGATAAAGTGTAGGCTTAGCTGCTTAGCTAGAAACATATGGTCATTTTTTTGATGGCTAATTTTTTTTTCTTTTACCACACTTGCAGTATATTTACTTAAGCCAGTATGTTTAATATTCTTTCCACCACTTGCTGTTGGTAATGAGACTGTATCTGTATGTTTGTGTGGATAAAAAAGCTATCTACATTTCAAACGTTCGATGTGGTTGTTAAACTGACCATGGGACAATCTGTCTTCAGATTTGTTTGTTCTTGTTCCTTCTGGTGAAGATGATATGTCTCTTCTTCACAAACACACATATACACTCAGACCTTGGTGGCTTCCTTTAGCAGTGGGAGGCAAAATTAGTTTATCATAACTGTTTGGTGAGTCAGTATGACAGAAAGCAAGCTAGCAAACAATAACACCGAAAAGCATTTGGCTAACAGTGATTTCACATCAAATGTTTCCATCTATTCGCAATGATGGTGACTGTATTACAGCAACAGTACTAGTTGGGATAAGCTGTTTATTGGGTATGCCTAGTGTTGCCACAACGTCCCGGTTGGAACGTCCCAGGACAAATTAGCTCTATATGTATTTATATTTCATAACTAACACACAAGTGTTCTGGAACTGGTTGCCAGTGACGATAAACATTAAAAAGCCCCCAAAATATAGGTCTCTTTGGGATGGTCAAGAAAAATGGTTAGTAAAAAGCTATATACAGTACCATTGGTACTGTATATAGCAACCTGTGAAAGTGATTTAAGTTGGATTTGATAAGTCTTCCTATTCCAGAAATGGATGTGTGTGCAAACAGATTGCTAACATTAACTAAAAGATGGAAGCCTAAAATTACCTTGGCAGTTCAATGGACCTAGGCCCAGTCCCTGGTTTAGACTCTTGCTGTCTGAGTTTGGTGTTTCTTTGCTCAGATTCCACTCTGCTTATCAAGTCAAGCCATTTCTTTAGCCTTTATTTAGACTACTGATGAGCTAACCTTTACACGTAATGCAGGTAAGCTTAAGAAACTCTATTGTAAGAAGGCAAAGGAATGCAGCATCACTACAGACCTTATCTGGTTCATATTTCTCACACCTGGGGTGGTTTATATGCTTATTTACAATGCTATGTATAAGAGAGAGGGAGAGTTTTTATTTATCCACTGCACCACAGAGCTAATGTTAGCCTCTTTTTTCTTTTTTTTTTACTAAAATCTTTCATAAGTCAGAAGATACTTTAAATACAAAATGAATCACACAGTGTACTTTAATGGCAAACACCTTAAATAACAAATCAAATATACCTTACATTCTGAATCCAGAAATGGACATGGAGCTCACGCTAGAAAACAGCGCTAATATTAACTCTGGTGTTGCAGTGGGTCTACTATATATACAACAACATTTATGACTATATGACATCATGAGTATATCCCAGGATATAGCAGAGACAAGCAAAACTAAATCCTTTGCAAACATGAAACAGTGACAGAGGAGAGGAAAGGCTTTGCCACGGTTTGTTGCATGCGATAAGTTACGTGTAATACATTCCATCTTATCTTTAAAAAGATTATTTATTGCTGAACATGACAACTCAGGACAAATCATTTGCTTTAATAATGCAGAATGTTTAAGAAAAACCTACAGAAAGTACTACCAGAAATTCATATATACCAATACAATTATAATTATGAACAGCATTGTATGATATTTATAGAATCTATTTAACCTTGTCATGAACAGGAAGCAGACGGATTACACAGCTATGTGGAAAGACAATGAATTATGACATTCCTTGTCATGGGAAAGCTACAGCCTGTCTGGCTGGAATGTGTTGGTTTGTCTTTAACATGAATGAACGGCAGTCTTTAGAACACCGAAAGGGTTGTAATTGCTAGACTCCAACAGCTGCTGACTTGCTTTTTTTGTCCTACGTCAGTCATCAAACCCCCAATGGTACAAGATTGCAAGATTTGCTCGGAACACAACAGTTCAGACATCCAGATTATGCTGATTATGAGTCCCAGACCACTGACCCTGACTCTCAAAAGCTAGGATCTTGTTATATACAGTATATATAATATATACTTCATGTGGATAAAATTATGTTTCCAGACAAGAGAATTTTCTCAAAACTACAAGGTGTTCATTTAATATGTTTATTGTTGATTTTACTTTAAGAAGGAGACAAATTTAGCCCTTACTCTCCTGTAGCAGCAGTGACACAGTGGCGTAGTAGTTAGCAGTAATGGAGGGTTCGATTCCCACTATATTGTGCGTATATAGTTCTCCCTGTGCTTGGTGGGTTTCCTCTGGGTACTCTGGTTTCCTCCCACAATCCAAAAACATGCAGATTTGGTTTATTGCCATTCCCAAATTGCCCGTAATATGTGGCTTGGCGATGGGATCGACACCCTGTCCAGGGCGGATCCTGCCTTGCGTCCTAAGTCTCCCATGTGATAGCCCCGCCCCTATGACCCTGTGCGTACATGATAAGCGGTATAGAAGACGAATGAGTGAATGAATATCCTGCTAATAAGAACAAATATTGTGGACTATTGCTTTTTTATGCAGTTATTACTTTTGTCATTATATGCCTGCAATATTTTATGTACAAATTCATCTGATGCTGAAGGCTAAATTAAGCCACATAATTCAAAGGACCGATGATTACTTTCATGCATTCTTTGCCCTTGCAGCAAGAATTTCCAGTCAGAGGTCAGCTATGTGTGATTCTCAACTTCAGTGTCCTCAAGTAACTTATTCAGCGTTAAGGGTAAGAAGCAAACATCTTAAGCATGCCAGATTAATATCATCATCATCATCATCATCATCATCATCATCATCAAAAAAGAAAAAAATCTGTCATGCAGCTGTCACTCAAACTCAACAATTCACTAAAATATAGAATAAGAAAGAAAGAAGGAAAAAAAGGCAAGAAAGAAAAACACCAGGCCACCATTTATTCAATATATTGAGAAGTTAAAGATGCTTCCCCCCCCCCTTTTAGACACCTGAGACTTATGATGAATACCTTTGATTTAATGCATACTTTGTTTATTTTTATGTGTGCTATTTTTGCTTTTTTTCTTTCTGTTCGTTTGCTAAGTATTGTTTTTTTTTGTTTTGTTTCACTGTATACAAAATGGATGGATATAGACATGGATTGAACCTGAATTCTCACACATTGTTTATTTATTCCTAAACACATTGCAATGCCCAAACTTATTCCTGGATGATGTTCTTCCTCTTATTATGACTTTTCTCAACCTTAGTATGTATAAACCACTGTGAGTCTGACCAGGCAGATAGAAAGGATGCTGTAACAACATCAGCATCTGTAACAGCATCAGCACAGTGCATTCATGATCATTAAATTGCTAAAAAAAAAAAAAAAAAAAAAAAAAAAACATAAACAAAATGTTTTGTTGATTATCTTTTCATATAGCAATAATAAAAGTATAACATATTAATATTCATGTTACATCTCTTTGACACTGGCTCCGGGGTCGCTTGTTGACTCTAATTTGCTCTCATTGACAGGGTTTAGACCTTGATGAAGAGACTGGACCTTTTAACCTTTCAGGAGCTCCTCATTCCCTGTGCATTGTTTCCCAGCGGTTTTGAACGCTTGGCCAGGACATTAGTGCCATTTGTTCTTTTTCCCACGGTGCATCAGCATTTGCCCAGGCCTCTGTAGAAGAAGCTTATCTGAACAATGCTTCAAATAGCTACAGAGACTCATCAGTCTTTCATTCCTGCCCCAGAGCGTGACATGAGACTTTATGAGCGTGAGGCCTTTGTAGGGCAGAGTGGGTCTTAAGGCCCTATATATAGGTGGCCAAAACAATTGGAAAGGAGAAGAGGTGCCAAAGATGGGCTGTTGACATGTATGAAGGCCTGGTGGAGCGTTATCAGATAGCAGCTGTGAGGTTTGATGTGGCGTCATCACACAGCTGTGCTTCACTCTGGTCTCTTTCATAGTTACCATAACAATCATACATCTATGTGATCATTGTTACTGCCACGCATAGTTACAGTATTCATCCTATTCATCCGATTCAGGTTGACGGAATACTGCCTTAATGTGATGTCATTATAACAAACCCTTTAAAGGATTTTAACACAGTGTGTATTTCCTGAGGTGCATTAAATAGTGCCACGATGCAGTGATCACAAGTGTGTTAGGGATCCACATTCTTAAAATGATGTGAGTAAGTCCATTTTTAAAAGAAAATATGTTAAAACACATATTGAACCATTCTGAATAAATATTCTCAGCATTTGTTGTCAATTTGCTCTGTTCCAATATACATCATCAGTAAACACTTTATGTTAGTCAGGATCCAGAGCTTAACCCAGGTGTGAGATACAGGAATACATCCGGAATAGGATACCAGTCCACTGGACACATAAACACACACACACTCTCAAACTGATAAGCAGTTCAGTATAGCTAATCCACCTTTCAGCATGTATGGAGGTGAAGGATAACCAGAAAACATGGAGGAACCATCATAGACATGTGCATTGCATAGAATTACAATAGAAACAGTGAGACATACTTTAACCATAAAATGATTACTTTAGCACCTTCTGGCTTTGCCCTTGCATCCATAATTTTTGGTCAGAGGGCAAGGGTTCAGATATCTGAGAGACTCATGCTCGGCATCCTAACGTGCCCCATTCAGCATAACGTGCCCCATTCAGCAACACCGTATATTCATGTTATTAGCAATACTAAAAGAAAAATAAACCCTCATAAATATATAAAACTCAGTTGTCATTTAAATGACACTCAAATGTAGAAATTTTATTTTAAATGAGCAAAGAATGTGAGATTCCTTATATAGAATCATGCTTAAATCATGATGCATGAATGTAATACAGGACATATTGAACATATTTCCTTGTCAATTGCCGGTTGTACATTTGTCGTTTTCATCAGTTTTACTCTTTCTGTCACTTGGTCATATATGTGACTTGGTCACATATGCTTTTCTTTCATTATTAGACAAAAAATGCACAAAGTAGGATGGAATAATGATCAGTGTAAAAATTCCAATGAAAGATGTCTATGAAAGAGCTACTGTGTGGTCTTATGAACTGAAGCTCAGTGTACTGACTCGACATTTCCTTGCACAGGCACATGGTAAAGTCAAACGCGCAGACTTGTTCAGACTTGCTTGAACTAGAGCTGAAATCAGGCATGGAAAGTCCCTTCTAAATCAGTTCATAAAATGTTTTAGTTCTCATTTGAAAAGAAGTGCTGTAGAAAATGTTACAGCAAAATCCAAAACCTAATCTAATAATTACGAGTTAAGAATTAATCAATTGAACACTAACTGTATCTGTGTGACTTGACCCAGAACACACTTTTTTTTCTTCTTAAATCATTGCAATGTTAAAACTTAATCCTTGTTATGACTTTTGTCCTGCTTTGTTAGGAATTTACTGTCCTCAAAATACACCCACTGATTAACATAGGCAGATTAAAATGCCATCTTCAACAAGCATGATAAGACTCAATTGACCCACTGCTTGAAACACAACTCTACTGGTGCTGGTTTATAAAGGTCACCTGATATTTAGATCCTACTCTGTTCGGACACCATGTCATTTACAGTGTAAACACTTGGTATATATCAGTGAAGAACAGCCATGAATTCACAGATCTGAACTCAGTTGGCGCTTTCAGGATCCCTCCCATCAGGGCTCAAATGCTGTGGGCTAGACTGACTCACAGCATAGACATGCCTGCGCGTCTGTGTGCCCAAGACAACGCCCCCACACACCCTGGTAACCATAATACAGCCCACAATACAACAGGCAACAAAAGTCAAAAGGCGGCTAAATTACACCTTATTCAGTCATGAAAAGGCCTTTGAAAATGGATATTGGTTTAATAATTGAAGAAAGAAGATATGCTGTTAGTCCTTGCCGCATTTTATATAATGAATAACTGCCGTAAAATACTGTGATTATAATACAAACCCAGGAGCTTGTAGATAAAGCCAGTTTGAAAATACAGTACAGTTATCTGGAAGTGACAGCAAATTATGTTATGATTTATAATAAAAAATTACGAGTGGCGTTCAAGCCAAACCGGGACTCATGAAAGAAGCCTTAAAACTGTTTGACATTTACATTTACAGTATGGTGATGAGCCACAGTAAAGCATCTGAATGGTATAAACATCTGAATGGTATATAATGGTAATTATTTATTATTATTAGCGGCACGTTGGGGTAGTGTTTAGCACTGTCGTCTTTCACCTCCACGGTCCGGGTTCGATTCCTGGCCAGGCTCGATTCCCATCTCTGTGTGCATGGAGTTTGCATCTTCTCTCCATGCTTGGTGGGTTTCCTCCCACAGTCCAAAGACCTGCAGGTTAGGCTAATTGGCATTCCCAAAGTGTGTGCATGAGTGTGTGTGTGTACGTGTATGTGTCCTGCGATGGATTGGCACCCTGTCCAGGGTACCCCGCCTTGTGCCCTGAGGCTCCTGGGATAGGCTCCGCGACCCTGAATACAGGATAAAGTGGTATAGAGACGATGATTGAGTGAGTATTATTATTATTATACATACACATTATAAAAAAGTTATAAATAATATACGATGCTGCTCATAGTTGAGCTTATAAATTGGTAATAGATGTTTATTTTAATTCTTTGAAATCAGGAATCTTTATATTAATTTATTTCAAAATTAAATAATGCAATGCAAAAATAATAAACTTAACGCAACTATAACAAAATCAATGTATACAATGTAACACAGTAATATTCTGTAATAATATGCAGTAAATGTAAGCTACTTTAAAACAAGTGCAGGAAGCTTATGAACTTGTTAAAGTTGTGCTGAGCATTTTACTGTCTGACAGCACAGAAAGGTCTAGCAGTACACACCTACATGATTGTAATTATGATCAGGTTCAGTCTTGTATAAGCAGTTGTTTGCTGTGTAAATATACATAAATAAAGTATGTTGCCAATATCTATTAAAAAGGTATTTCCTCTTAGCACCATTTTCCCATAATCCACAGCCGTGTTTGGACATTTCCTCTCTCCAGCTTGTTTAAACAACCATTATGCTTTTCTTATCAGGTTCGGTCCACTTGATATGCGTCAAATCACATGTTAAAATAGGCTAAACTTTACAGCTATAATTACTTCTTCTACATAAGAATGCATGTAAAGGTTTTGCCAAAGCTATTAACTAGGATGGTAAATCCACATGTCTAATATTGTGTAGTTCCCACTTATGCCACTAAAACAGTCCTGACCCATAAAGGGATGGACCACACTCTAAAGGTGTGCTGACATTCAGTATCTGGTACTAAGATGTTGGCAGCAGATGCTTTAATACCTGTAAATTATAAGGTGTGACCTCAATGGATCAGATTTGCTTGTTCAGCACATCCTACAGGTGCTTGATCAGACTGAGATCTGGTGAATTTAAAGGCCAAGTCAACACCTTGAATTCTTTGTCATGTTCCTTTAACCATTCATGTTTAGAGTGTGGCAGGTATGAGCAAGGTTATGACATGTTACAGCTTACGACTAAATGATCTAGCCATCACAATTTGACCATTATCAAAGTTGATCAGATCCTTATTTTTGCCCATTATCCTGTTTACTTCTTCTTTCTAACTTTACAAAACTGGTGATTCACTAGCTGTCTAATATACAGTCCCTGACAAAAGTCTTGTCGCTTGTGTACAAATTGACCTGAAATGCCGCTGAAATATATTTCTAATCAAGATTTTTTTTTGCAAGAAATGGCTCATTTTCTTCCCAACAGCTTTTGTAATAATGTTTCAGTACAAAACGAAACTGTCAAAAAGTATTCTAATATTCCCAGCTTGGTAAAGCCCATTGAGTTAAGTTTTGCAAAGACATGTGTTGTCGTCTTGTCATATGAGCTTCACCTGTGACTAATAATGGATTAATTAGGTCTCAGGTGTGTATAAAAAGAACCCCAGTACACTAGACCTTCACATCAACTGCGACTAGACCTCTGCAAACATGTCTAAGATTCACCCTGAGACTAAAGTGTTGATTATCAAAAGGCTGAAGACCAGATCCACTGCTGATGTGGCAGACACCTTCAATGTGTCAGAGGATAAAAAAAAAAAAAAGATTTGAAGAGACTGGAGACATTTTTGACAAGCCCAGGTCAGGCAGCCCCCTCAAGACAACTGCTCGAGGGGACTGTTTGTTGGCTCGAAAATCCAAGGCCAGCCCATTTTCCACTGCAGCAGAGCTCCACGAGACCTGGTCACCTGAAGTCCCTGCGTCAACCAGAAAGGTTTGTCGGATTCTGTCTTAAAATGGCCTCCATGGTCGAATCAGTGCCCAAAAGCCAGCACTAAACAAAAGACAATTGAAAAACCGTGTGGCATTTGCCAAGGCCCACAGCCTGCTGAAAGGATGGACGCTGGAAAAGTGGTAGAAGTTGGATTTTTCAGATGAATCTTCTGTTGAATTACATCACAGTGACCACAAATATTACAGGAGACCTACTGGAGCTCGCATGGATCCGAGATTCACCCAGAAAACAGTGAAGTTTGGTGGCGGAAAAATCATGGTCTGGGGTTACATCCAGTATGGGGGTGTGCGAGAGATCTGCAGGGTGGAAGGCAACATCAATAGTCTAAAATACCAAGAAATCTTAGCTACCTCTTATATTCCCAACCACAAAAGAGGCCAGATTTTGCAGCAGGATGGTGCTCTATCGCATACTTCCATCTCCACATCAAAGTTCCTCAAGGCTCAAGATTGAAGATGCTCAAGATGCTCCAGGATTGGCCAGCCCAGTCACCAGACAAAAACATCATTGAGCATATGTGGAGTAGGATGAAAGAGGAAGCATGGAAGACGAAACCAGAGAATATTGATGAACTCTGGGAGGCATGCAAGACTGCTTTATTTGCCTTTCCTGATGACTTCATCAATAAATTGTATGACTCCTTGCCAAACCGCATGGATGCAGTCCTTCAAGCTCATGGAAGTCATACAAGATATTAAATTTGGATCTCACAGCACCACTACTTAATTTGCTGACATATTTCTGTATTTGCAGTAAATTTGTATAGGCGGTAAAACTGGCGACAAAACTTTTGTCTTGCCAAAATTTGACCTTTCTGTCTTGATTAAATGATAAATCTTTTTCTCAGTGAAACTAATGTACTTCAGTGCATTAAACATCATTTGGGAGGGTTTTAGCTTTTCATATGAGTTATTTCTAACACCAATTGATTAATTAAAAGTCAGGTTAATAGCAGGTGTTTCAACAAAATAGATAAGCGACAAGATTTTGTCAGGGACTGTACTTCCCACGCCTTAATAGGTTCTGTTGTAATTAGCCATGCAATGTACTGGCATCCAGTCTAGGGTGTACCCCGCCTCGTGCCCTAAGTGTCCTGGGATAGGCTCCAGGCCCCCCACGACCATGTATACAGGATAAAGCGGTACAGACAATGAGATGTTGAGATAGGACAATAAATGTCATTCAATTCACCTATCAGTGATTTTAATCTTATGCCTAGTTGAGGGAAAAATTTTAAATCATGAATTATAAATGGCATGTTGAAGTGGAAACACGGGATAAACATGTGGTATCAAACATTGCTGTAATTTATAGTATGTACACATTTGTCTGTGTGGTAGGGGTTGCTATAATATGCTGCATAACAATATCATGAAGTTTCATTGTTCACACGTCGGCATAAGAGATGTAGTGTTTCACATGGAAAGAATTTGCATGTCCATTTATTTCTAAATATTTGTTTAAAGTGTTTGTTTTACCAGAGACAATCACAAAGAGCTGGCTGTTGTAGCCCAGTACATGTGCCAGGTGTAGAAGTCATTTCATTTTTCTCATAGTTGCAGACATCATCATTCATACATAGTGGTTATGGGTTGGAAAATACAACAGACTAGTGTTATACCAAATATCGAATAAAGGAATGCTGCTGCAGTGTTAGAGGGCAAATAACCTTATAAAATGAACATGTGGAACTGTGATATTGAGCTGGAGTTATAAATACTGTGCATTTGTCATACCGTTCTTCCTGTTCTAACAGTAAACAGAAAAGTGACAGGTTTTAGTTTAGTTAATTGTTGTATGAAATGTTATATAACCTCTGAACTATTGTATAAATCATTACCATACAATACTGACTTACATATACAGTAAATTAACATTTACAAGGCAAATTGTTCAATGTAAGTTGCTGCATTCAAAAGTTCATGAATTTTCCACATCAGCAAATAATGTTCTAGCAACTGAAGGTCAGCTAATTTTAAACTCTAAACTAAACCTCAAGGGCTATTAGCAGAGAACATTGACGCAATGGCTAAAAGTAACAGTTTTATGATAACTTGTGGAAAAATTTCCTACATTTAAAATTGCACATGATTATATTGAAAAAGAATGTAAAGTTGCGTTTTACCATTATACCCTGGAACTGCACATGTGACTTAAGCAACATTGTGAGAAAAATATGTGATCACATGAAAGAAAATAAAAGACCCTACTGTATGTGTGTAACATTTAAAATAACATAAATAAATAAACTAAAAAATATTATTATTTTTTATTTTTTTAAACATGTACTACATGTGAAAAATAAATATATACCCAAGGTCTATTTAATAGAAATACCAATACACCTGATACATGGGTCAAGAGCTTCAGGTAATGTTTGCATCGAACATCAGAATAAAGAAAAAGTCTGCGCTCTGTGACTTTGATGATAGATGCTGGTGCCAGATGATTTGATAATTTACCTGGTTTAAGTATTTCAAAATCTGCTAATATCTCACACACAATAATTCACTAAAGGTGATTTGAATATCATTGACTATTGAATTTATGGGCCAATTATATATACACCCAGTGTTGAATTAACACCCAGCAGTGTTTATATGGATCTATTTAGACTCAACTAAACTCTGAACGTGTTCTCGTGACAGGCTCATGAGAACCCAAAGCTTCATCTGTGCTTGTGGGGAGCTAAGGCTAGCCTGTCTGGTCCGATCCCACAAAAAAAAAGCCAATGCAGAACAAATTACTCAAAACTTAATGTTGGTTATGATGAGTATCAGAACACCCAATACATCACAGCTTGTTGTGTATGGGGCTTAACAGGCAAAGAGATGTAGGTTGTTGATCTGGCCTCCAAATTCCCCGGATCTCAATCCAATCGAGAATCATGGTATACGCTGGACAAACAAGTTTGATCCATGGAGGCCTGACCTTGCAACTTACAGCATTTAAATGATCTGCTGCTAATGTCCTGGTGCCAGACACCACAACACACATTCACAGGTCTTGTGGAGTCATGCCCCAAGGGGTCAGAACTGCTTTGGTGGCACAAGCGGAACCTAAACCTGAGGTTTAAAAAAAAAAAAATTTATGTTACAACCATGCCAGATAATTTGATGATTTACCTGGTTTAAGTATTTCAAAATCTGCTAATATCTCACACACAATAATTTCACACACAACAATTTACACAGTTTACACAGAATGTAGTTAATATAGTGTATATATACTAAAACAATCCGGTGAGTGTAGAGGCCACATAGTTCAAGTTTCCAGGAAGGATATAGTAACTTGTGTAATCACTCATACAGTATATGGACAAAAGTATTTGGCTAAAGCGGTTAATTATTGAATTTAGGTGTGTCAATCAGGCCCTTTATCACCAGTGAAGTGCGATCTTAATGCTTCAGCATACCAAGACATCTTGGACAATGCTTCCAACTTGTGTTGGCAACAGTTTGGTGAAAGCCCTTTTCTATTCCAACAGGACTATAAAGACATGGTTTCATGAGTTCAGTGTGGGAGAACTTGACTTTAGGGAGCCCTAACTCCAACCCTATTTGGGATGAACTGGAACGTAGATTGCGAGCCAGGCCTTCTCGTCCAACATCATAAATGCTCTACACAACGAATGGGAACACATTCCAACAGAAATACTCCAAAATCTTGTCAAGAAGAATGGAAGCTGTAATGCTAAAAGTAATGCTGGCATATACATATTGAAGTGTCATTGCAGGTTTGGCAGAATTCTTTTGTCCATATAGTGTATATTGGTAAACAGAAAACATTGAACAACATTGAAGGTTGAGGTGGATGAGGTACAACTGCAGAGAACACACTGGGGTTCACTCCTGTTAGTGAAGAACAAAAATCTGAATGGGAAACAAAGAGCTGTCTATAAACAGCTAGGTTCGAATAATAATAATAAGAAGAAGAAGAACACAGTCGCTGGTAAGGCTCGGGATATTATGGGATGTAACTGGGCCCTAATGCAATGCTGTAATGAGGTATTTTAGGGAATAAGCTGAGGGCTGAAGGTCATCTGAGCCACATTTCCGCCCACGTTCCGCCAATGAATTACTCAAATACCGCGAGCGCATGTGACGTGCAGGAGGCCGGGCAACGCGACACCGCTATAAACACTCCCAGTCTCATTCATTCTCAGTCCCAGCCACACCGACAGTAAGAAGAGGGGGAAGAAGAAGAAGAAGAAGAAGGAGGAGCTCCGAGACACGAGAAGGGGGAAGAAAAAATAAAATAAAAAACCCGAAGAAGAAACAATACAGGAGCCTTTATTTAACCAGAACTGGCTTTAGGATACAACCCACCCGTTTTTAGCATTCCTTCACAAATCATGAAAATGACTCCGGTAGAGAGCTCCAAGGTGCTCAAGGAGGGCGAGCTGGAGAAGAGGAGCGATAACCTGCTCCAGCTCTGGAAGAGGAAGACCTGCGTCCTGACCACGGACAGCCTGAACCTGTACGCCGACACGCAGAAGAAAAGCAAAAGCAAAGAGCTCAAGCTGCAGTGCATTAAGAAAGTGGATTGCGTGGAGCGCACCGGCAAGTTCGTCTACTTCACCATCGTCACCACGGACGATAAGGAGATCGACTTCCGGTGCTCAGGCGAGGATAACTGCTGGAACGCAGTGATCACCATGGCGCTGATTGATTTCCAGAACAGGAGGGCCATCCAGGACTTTAAAACCAGACAGGACACCGAAAGCTCCACTTCGGGACAGCAGGAATCTTTACGCATGGCCAGGGCACCGTGACAAACGCGTTCAACACACACGCACACTCCGGTGAGTCTGGCTGTAACACACACTGATCATATATAATCCAGCTGTTACACCATTATATCTCATTCAAAAGATCAAATATCTCCTATATATGTCTAAGGCATCAGATCATCTGGGTCCTGTTGCTTTTGGTTATGTCATTTTCAAGGCAATAAACTGCCATCTGTCTTTTCATTAATAATAATAATAATAATAATAATAATAATAATAATAATAATATGTATCATAAATACTCAAATATCAAATAAACCCAGTTATTGTGGTCATTAATTCATTTCTTGTTTCTTTCATTCTTTTTTTTCCTTTTAAGGAGATGTAGAGAGTTAGATGGAGAAGAAAGCTTGGACCAAAGCAGAGATATTTGCACCACGTCTGAGAAGAAGAGACCCCAGAAGAGAGGTGCAATATCTAAGCTGGAGCTCTTCATAAACTCTTGTCATAATTTCAACAGGCCAAACAGACTCGCAAGACTGAATACTCGAACTTTCAAAGTCAAGTTCTTCAATATGAGGGATCCTAATGCTCCCTGGATTTTAGTTGTAAATTTGCCTATTTATTTGATTTATTTGCTACAATGGATGTAGTAGTCATAAAAAGGTGTTTGTATGTCTTTAAGTTATTTACTTGTCCTGTTTTAATGTTAATTTAAATAAATTTTCATAAAAATACAGCAGTCTTTTGGCTGTGTGTTGTTCTGTCAAACATAGTCATAACCATGCTTTAAAAAAAGAAGAAAAAAAAAAGAATTAGATATATCACAGAAAATAAGGATTTAAATAATTAATAGTGTTAAAGCGTACAATTTCAAATTTAACGATGGCATGATGTAAAGATACTCAATTAATTCTAAAGGCCATGGAAAGTCCCTTACTCATTCATGAACAATGTGGCGTCATACTATACAAGATAAGGGACTCAATAGACCTGTTTTATTGCATTGCTGCATTGCTCTCTGATGAAAGGATACTGGAATCCCAAAGAGTGTGACGGTAGGTGTGAGTGGAAGTATGTGGCTTAATTGCCTTTACGTTATCAGAGTTTATGAGGGGTTTAACAAGCTTGCGCCAATAGACATGACTAAGACGGTACGCAATCATATGTGCCTCACCCAAGGTTCAATACAAGCCGCTTCAGTAGCTGATAAAATGCACCTGAGATACTGAAAGTCTGAAGTTATATTGCATAGAATCAGTTACAACACTCAGATACACCCACTTAATCATTCCCAATCAAGAGAGCAAGCACAACCTAAAACCTATGTATGTTGTATATTTATGGAAGGGCTGTATAATTGAAGAATTTCAATGTTATGTTAGTATGTTAGTAGAATATTAATAGCATATTTACACCACCAAAGGTGATATTCAATTCACCTTTAGTGACTATTGAATTTATTGGCCAATTATATATACACCCAGGGTTGAATTAACACCCAGCAGTGTTTATATGAATCTATTTAGACTCAACTAAACTCTGAATGTGCTCCGGTGACAGGATCATGAGAACCCAAAGCCTGTCTGGTCCGATCCCACAAAAAAAAGCCAATGCAGAACAAATTACTCAAAATTTAATGGTGGTTATGATGAGTATCAGAACACCCAATACATCACAGCTTGTTGTGTATGGGGCTTAACAGGCAAAGAGATGTAGGTTGTTGATCTGGCCTCCAAATTCCCCAAATATCAATCCAACCGAGAATCATGGGACACGCTGGACAAACAAGTTTGATCCATGGAGGCCTGACCTTGCACCTTACAGCATTTAAATGATCTGCTGCTAATGTCCTGGTGCCAGACACCACAACACACATTCACAGGTCTTGTGGAGTCATGCCCCAAGGGATCAGAACTGCTTTGGTGACACAAGGGGAACCTAAACCTTAGTTTTTTTAAATGTTATAACCGATCTGTATATATCTATGTGGATATATCTAGGTGGATTATTTATTAAAATGATTCTTTTCTGTTGTTTTCATAGTTTTTTTGTAGTTCACTGACTGAAATCAGAGCATACAGGGAGGTGATCATGTGTGAGCCGGCTGCTGTGTGTGTGTGTGCGCGTGTGTGTGCGTGTGTGTAAGTCAGCTCTCTGTGCGTGGTGCGTGGTTGCCGCCAGGTTTTTGATGCTGGATCAGGCTACACTGCAGATCAAAGGCTATCGTGATCTAAGAAGTAATGCCATGCTCTGATCGCGTCCCGAAATATGTCTCGCTAATTTGTCCTTCACATCTTGTGCGTCCCCTGGACACTTGACCATGAGGTTAGGAGGTTTAGCTTCAAAGGGTGTAACAGCCATGATATTTTAGGCTTTAAAGCATCATTACATGGGTCTGCTTCTATAATCTTGTGTTTGGCAAATACTGAATAAAATACAGTAAATATGAAAAAGAATTATAGTCATTTCATAAAGAGGTGTATTTGTATTTGCAGTACAGTTTAAAGTCAATATTATAGCAGACACTGACATTATACTGTAATTATCACATGAATGGAAATTAGTATCCCTTGTATGACTTTCATGTTTACTTTCAGGGCTTGCAGCAAAGGTGTTTGGAGAAGTGCTTTGAGAATATACGACTCCAAGGTCACTCATCTGTGTGAAACAGGAAAGTGTCAGTATTTGTGTGTGTGCTAAAGGTTGGGTTGTAAGCGGAAATGCCTCCCTAAGCCCATATCTAATAGATAAGCCTATCCCACAAGGTTGCTCTCAGATCCTGGGAGTCATAACGTTACATGCCCTTCTGACTCACCACTTTTTGAGGATGACTGATTAATCAAACATAAAATTTTATGAGTGAATTGTTTTTTTAATATTTAAAAGCAAATCCAACATTCTGAAAGATGTAAAAGCTACTATTAGATGTAAAAGCTACTATTAAACAGTGTTGTATATACCATATGATTATATTGTTAAGGATTGACGATAACATCAAAATATATATTTTCAATTCTTTTCAATATGGTTCAATAATAAAGCTGTAGATTTCTCACTCAGTCCTTAAACAAAGACAGTGTGCGTGTTTTTCTTGGCGGTTCTTTTTTGGACCCATTCGATTCTATGTTTTATAACAGTTGATGGTTCTGGTTCTGGTTTCTTCCCTAAAAACTTATCAGTCATCAGGGGGCTTTTAGACTGTAGCAAGCCAGATGTACAAACGTCCAGACATCGGCAGTGATGTAAACTCAAGCCTGGATATATTGTTTCCCAAACAAGCCAAAATTACTTCCACCAAACTACCATCATGTGGGGAACGCATGACGCTTACAAGCTGTAATTAAGACACCCGATTTCGTCAGTTACATGTTACAGCTATTCAAGCAAGTAAACAGTCTGGGTGAGTGTTTCATTAGTTGGCTTATGCTTTTTTTGCTGCTGAGGCAGACTACAGCTGCTCTGTCCACTGGACAGGAAAAGTCTGCTGGGAGTCTAACTTATGTTTATTCATATTTCATATTCAGACACAGGGCAATTTTGAGGTTTCTGAATGATTCAGAGGATTGGGATATCTTTAGGACGCTGATGTCAGATCATCAGAAAATGTAGAGTACCTGTAACGCACAGAAAAAGACCATGTGACCAAATACCAGTCACACCTAAACACGTTCTTTTCCTACTAAAGCACAGAGATAAAAATGACAAAAATGTGACCTGTGCGTTGTTTCAAGTGAAACAACAAAGGGTATGTTGCGTAAATGCGTTACTCAGTGTCATGTGACCATATATGATTACTCATTGTGTGTAGGCCAATTGTTGATTTTTAATTCACAACTTTCTTTCAGTGACTGGCAAATTAGGCAAATTTTTCATTCTCTTTTTACTCAGCCTCAGTTTGCATGCTTCGATGCACACAATGAATGCGCGACTTTAATAGACTATTATGGAACACAATGTTGGAAAGAGGACACTTCTCATGTCTATCAGTGCCTCCATTTCAGCTGAAATTACCCACTGGAATCCAGTGAATGTGGCATCTCAGACGCTGTTCACTAAGCACGAGGAGCGCTAGGGCTCGTGCTGCACCCGATAAAGAAGTAAATCATGTGGTCCGAAGAATGAAGCCATCTGCAGCTGTCTTTAGAAGTCTTGGAGGGAAGGAAGGAGGGGGAAGGAGGGGGGAGGGAGAGGAAGCAAAGAGAAAAGCAGATCATATGAATAGCGAGACATATGTTTAGCAGTCTGTGGGTCAATGTTAGCTGACTGTGTTGTTCACTGTCTGCTTTGTCTATCCCTGTTCCTGTCTGCTCTTTATACAGGGACAGATGGAGAGGTACGGACAGAGATGTTGTGGGTGTGACATCATTTGAAAAAAAGTCATATTTTTATAATTGATATCTCGGAAGCATTTTTCAAACTATACACTAGAAAAGTCAAATGAAACACACACACACACACACACACATACATACATACAGCTGAAATAAAGGATCGACTGACACATGTATCTTCCATGGAAATGTTTGGCTCTAACAGAGAACAGACCACTGGAGGAAGCAACATTGAAAATAGCTGAGAATAGAATAGAAATACTGTATTTAGTTGTGTCCATGAGTCAAGGATTACATACTCCTATATTGAGACAAATATTGAGGTGTCTACCTTACATGGCTTCGGATCCAGTCACAAAATTGGAGATAAATGTCTGTAATAACCACCAGCTGGACTCGTTTCCAGACGTGGCAGTTTTTAATGAGGAAGAGTTGGGGTTATTGGGCCTCCAAACTCAATTTACGCTCAGTCTTAGGCTCTGTTTCTTTCTTTCTTTCTTTTTAGTTCAGATACAACTGTTTCAAATTATAAAGCACTTAAGAAAAAATGGGGTGAAAAAGAACAAACCAAAAGCCAGAGCATATTGAATAATAGGTTACACAGTAGTTGTTCTTTTCTTAGTTGTATGTATAAAATACCTTGATATAAAACAAATAAAAGGTAAAATACCACATTATATTAATATATTGCATGACTAATTTTTGCCTTCATTAGAAGCTCTTAACAGAAAAGCTTTTTACAAATCGCTTGCCACCCAGAGATGCCACAATCATGGGATCAGACCTGGATGTGTTCTCTGCATGGGAGGGATGGCTCTCTCTTTTTCCCCAGTCAAATGCAGAAATGTTACATAATCATGAGTATCTTTGAGCTCATGTATACAGAGTGTGGTAGATAGAGCTTGGCGCTACATCCTTGCCCACACGTTATAGTAGAGTATAGTACAGTTGGCTGTTGGATGAGAATCAAAAATGTGGATTAATGATTCTCTTATGCACATCATCATATAGTTTTCTGAGACACTTGGCTGATCATTTCTTAAATAAAAAACTATGCTGCCAAGCCAATTCACAAATTGATGTGATCCTAACTAGGAAAGAAATTACATTGTTTACTGGTGTGCAAATCAGTGCTTGTTGCTATTAGCACTATTGTAATTTTTAAAAAGCTCCCAGTTTTAGTTCTTTAGTTCTGTATTAGGCAATTAGAAAAGTTTTTTAAATGCATTCTATAGTGCTGTAGATCAGTGTGATGTATCCCAATCGACTGTTGAATTAATATAGTCTGTGGTGAATGGCTGTAGGGAAGTAAGGAGAGACTGACAAGTATCAGACATAAGAAGGTGGTTTGGTTGGAGTTAAATAGTAAACTAAAGAATACCACACCACTGTATGTATATCCCTTACAGTATATACAATATATACAGTATCACTGGTAACAGAGTTAAAATAAATAAATAGAAAACATTTATTTGGTAAATAAAGCAATCTTCTACATTCATTTCCTGACGCATAATATTCATCGGAACAATCAAAGCTTTAAAGCTGTTACAAAAGTATTTGAACTAAATGTATGCCATTAAAAAGCTTCTCGTGTTGTATGTGTGCAGCTGAACAGTCACATGCTGATAGGGTCACATGCTGATATCTTTCACAGGCTGGCTGCGTCTGCGAGAAAAGCCTCCGAGTGGAAAGTCCCCAACAGGAGATTCTTTATAAACTCCTTGACCTCCTGTCCTTTAAGCACAAATCATTCTAACAGCATCCATCTCACAGGCAATTGATTTAGCAAACACTCATCAGTGTTCCTCCAAGTGAGGCTCATAGTGAAGAGGGGGATGGAAGGAAGTAATCGGCAAAGTCGTCGGACATGGCACGGTGGTTGTATAAAGCTGCTTGAGAAATCAAGCAATCAGTAATACTGCATCAGTAATAATTAAAGTCCAAGTATTTAAAGTATAAAGATATGTCCTGGAGATACAAAAGATATAAATATAGATTATATAGGTGCATGTTTGATGATATCACCCATGTGACAATGAAAAGCACTGCTTGGAACCTTTATTTCTGAGAGTGTAGTATTATAGAAAATGTAAAAAAAAAAAAAAAAATTTACATTTTTTTGAAAAAAAAAAAAGGTTAATTGTAAGTTTTGGGTGGAATCTGTTTTCATACTTTTTATTAATTTATTTTTACTTTTTTTTTTCTTACTAAATCTATCTTCATTACATCCACTCAGGCATGAAGGAAAGACCCCTCATTTATTATCCATCTCATTGCTTCCAGCACTTTGGCAGTGATTCTGCTGCACCTGTGCTTTGCTGTTTTATCTTTCCCAGGAAGCTTGGATTTACAAGGTCAGTCTTCAACAGCCTCTGGCCTAAATGATTTTTTGGAAGCGTAGGTGTTGCATTAGGGATCTAGTCACTGAGGATGTAATCTATTGTATTCTACACACAATGGCCAGTCCTTTTATTTTTCATTCTACTACAGTCAAATGCTTAAGAGGCAGGGTGCGGAAGTCAGACCTATAACAGCTATAGTGGATATCCTAGTTTGTAAAGGTTCAGGCATGTCCTATGAAAGGCCATCTGTGTGGGGGCTGTAAAGATGTGAGTGTAATTGGGTCAGGAACAGTATTCAGTTTAGCAGATAAGATCCCAGGTTATTGTAGACACTGCTATTCCCTTGGTGGCTAACTTTTTCATAATAGTGTAACACAATACAGGTGTTTGCATGGGAGCCTTATGAACCAGCTCTTTACATTGCCGCAGAAAGCACAGAAAACATGTTGCCTCCTGCATTTTTTTTTTCTTTTTGAAAGCCCATTTACATCTTAACTCAGGCTAATGGAGACAAATGCAACCCTTTACATGATTACTGTTCATTCGCACAGAGAGCTCTTTCACAGAAGATGGCTCTGCCCTAATTCTGGTTCTCTAAGGCTTGTTCTAAATCTTTGTTTTCTGGGCTGGAGGTTTTGATGCATGTCTCATGTGTACTGTATATGTGTGTAAGAACGGGTGTGTCGTGCTATCCTTGAGTCACTGGAGACCTCTTCAAAGGCTGGCTACTACACTCTGAGGTCATGTGGAATCGGAAGAGACTGTTAATTCAATTCAGTTCAATTCAAATCAATTTTATTTCTATAGCGTTTTAACAATGGTCATTGTCTCAAAGCAGCTTCACAAAATAAAAAGAATATTTATGGAAGTGTGTATGTGGGAGACAAATGTGTCTAGATAACAAAGAAAAACTCTTTGAGTGAGATGGTTCACTAAGCACGAGGTTCACTAAGCAAAGAGAAAAGCAGATCAAAAGCAGATCAATAGAAAGAAACCTAGCCCGAACACTATCAGGAAGGCTATTCCAAAGTTTTGGAGCTAAATATGAAAATGCCCTACCGCCTTTTGTAGATTTTAATATTCTGGGAACTACCAGAAGTCCGTATTTTCTGATCTTAAGGAGTGTGGTGGATTGTAACGTATCAGAAGAATGGCTAGATATGAGGGAGCTAAACCATTTAGAGCCTTGTACGTAAGTAATGTTATTTTGTAATGAATTCTAAACTGAACAGGTAGTCAGTGCAGGGATGATAGTATTGAGGTTATATGATCATATTTTTTAGATCTAGCGAAAATTCTGGCTGCTGCATTTTGGACTAACTGTACTTTGTTTATTGCGGATGCAGGACAACCACCCAGTAATGCATTACAATACTCTAGTCTAGAGGTCATGAATGCATGAACTAGCTTTTCTGAGTCAGATACAGATAAAACATTCCTAAGCTTGGCAATATTTCTGTGGAATATTAAGGTGGAAAAAGGCTGTTTTTGTGATATTGGAAATATGATTTTCAAAGGATATGTTACTGTCTAATATTACGCCCAGGTCTTTCACTGTCAAGCTGATAGAAATCATCCTGCTAAACGCAAGCTGAATTGTGAGAACTGTTGTGTACTGGTTTTGGGGCCAATAAGTAATATCTCCGTCTTATCTGCATTTAGTAAAAGAAGATTATCGGTCATCCAATCTTTTATATCTTGAACACACTCTAGAAAACTTGGGGATTTCGTCTGGTTTTGTGGAGATGTATAACTGGGTTAGAGAGAAGGACAGACAGCAAGCAAGCACAACACTATGCAAACATAATAGTTCATCTATACCTGAATTATGACAAAATAATACAGAGTTGTCTACAAAACTGTTGTCTACTCCACAATATATACTAGGAACCTAACCAAATACAAATCTAGTATTGGATTGAACACATGCTGTAATAAAGGGTGCTAAATTAAAATAAAAGAAATAAATAAATAAATTATAGAAAATCTTCTAGAGTCTAGGCGTGTGCATCGGAAATCCCACAGGACAAAAAAATCACATAACTGCAGTTTGTCTGAAGCATGCTGGCAGGTTTGCCAGGTTTCATCAAAAATGAAAGTTTGCCAGGTTCCACTTCAATTAGAATTCAAAACCGCACGCAAAAAAATGCATAGTTCAAAAAAGTCAGGCATTAGACAAGGCAGAGGCATTTTTCTTCTTTTTTCAGTCTTTGTTAAGAAAACAAGTTAACAATGGTGTACACATACTGTATTTCTGATTTACTTAAACAGCCTCTGTTCCTGTAGCCCACGCAGACCACATGCTGTGCACAGGACATCATCTCTCACTAAAAATATTCTACAAAAAAATCATTTATTATTACAGAAAGAAAGTCTGGTCAGAAAGTAATATAATGAAATGCCATTTTGCCTCGCTGCATCTCAAATTTATGGCAGGTTCTGACATTTCATCTTTCTAAAATGTAACAAATCTCAAAACTAAAGTAAATCTGAAAAAAAAAATATTGGGCTTATGACACTTTTGTTGTGATTAGTAAATAATAGTTTGGGTAAGACATAGTGTATTGAAACATAATTAGTTTGCTTATTTAGTCATATAAGACAAAAGATAGGAAGACAGCCAAACAGTCACACGTGACATTTACTGTAGTTGTGAATACAATTATGTTCTACAAATTGCTATTTGTTGTTCTAATTTCTGCCTGAAGCCACTTTAATAAATTCAATACAGGTACAGATGCACTAAATATATAGAAATTTGTTCGCTTTAAAGCTACGAGGGGCATTCAAGTCAAACAGGGACGTTTGATTGTGCAGAAAAGATACAACCCTCCCTTTATTTCTCTATATAATTCACAGCATTTCACTAGTGCTTGGATACCATCAAGGTAGAAAGTTTTCTCAGTGCACTCTCAGTACGCTGCTTGCTTCAATGCTGGCCTCCCAATAACTCTTTTAATGGCCCTTTCTATTAATGAAAAAATAGCCTAGTTTGATCACTAGAGGTGTTTTATTTTTGTAAGACAATGCACAACCTCATACTGTCCAGCGTATCCCTTCCACATTACAGAAACTCAGTTGGGAGTTAGTGCCACATCTCCCATACAGTCCTGATCTCACTCCAGGCCATTTCCACATATTTAGCACCATTAAAACACCTGCTGTATTTAACTTCCTGCTGACTAACACACAGCGTGACTGCAAAACAGTCCCCGCTATCCATTATCACCCAAATGAGGATGGACTCACTGTTGAGTCTGCTTCCTCTCAAGGTTTCTTCCTATTGCCATATCAGGGAGTTTTTTTCTCGCTACCGTCGCCCTCGGCTTGCTCATCATGGACAATCTGATTCGTACATATTTTCTCACATTTCATACTCATTTCCATAATTTCCTTTCGATTTTGTAAAGTGGCTTTGCTACAATGACCATTGTTAAAATTACTATACAAAATAAAATAAATTTAATAAAAGAAGTTCCTGAGATTCCAGTGTTTCAGACATGAAGCAGGCAGTCTGATCATGACTTCATCATACTGAGAAAACTTTCTATGTTTTCTAATAGGTAATAGTAATTCTATCTTTTCTAATAGGTCTGCATGACAATGAATGTCAGGAAATGTTTGGTCTGCATGAGATCATTTCCAGTAAAATGGAGACACAGCAAACGCTGTGTAATCACAGTCAATTTGCTACACAATTTAGACCTGCATAAAAGCAGAAAGAATCCCATTTACTGTTGTGATTACGACTGGATATCTTTACACACAGTGATTAAATTAAAGTGTCGTGATGTGATAAAACATTATTCATCTGAATGCACCTTGATGTGACTTGAATTTTATAGCAGACAGTATGCCCCTGTAATATTATTTATCATAAAACATGACAGATTTCATTACAAAGGTTTATTACAGGCTACATACCATGTAGTATAAGAGAATTTCCCTTATCCTAGTTACAATTAACTTCATAACCATTTTAAGAGAATTGGTCCATAATGAGCTAACATTAATGAGTGTCTCTCATTTTTTCGCGCGCACACACACACACACACACACACACACACACACACACACACACACACACACACACACACACACACACACACACACACACACACACACACACACACACACACACATTCACACTCCCATTCACACCTAAGGTAATTGTGATTAGTCAGTACACTTATCAGCTTTAACTGGGAGGAGGGAATCTACACAGGAGACTCTGGGAGAACATGTGACACTTCACACAGACAAGAACCTTGCAAAAATGTATTTATTTAAAATTTCTGAGAACCACATAGGGCAAAAGTCCTGACCATGAAAAAGAATAATTAAATAAAGCAGAATTCTTCCAAAAATATATTTTTTAAAATGGATTTCAGCTGCCAGGAGCGTTTTGCACTTAGGGAAAAAAATATCTAAATCAGACCAACAATGTTGGATTTTCTCTTCCTGAAGAGCAGAGACCTAGTCAGATTATTCAGGATTAGAGCAGTTACAATGCACAACTGTGCAAGATGAGCTGGGTACAAAGAACCACTTAAAGGTCTCTGGGGTGGACATCCATTTCCTAGAATGCTTTCTCAGTGCACACACTTAACATCCTGGCCATGTGTCACGATCTGTCGGCTAAGCCACTGTCAGAGACACAGAGTTCATCTTTTTTCTGGCCATTTAGATACCCACATCTAATATATACTCGCTCTCTCTCTCTCTCTCTCTCTCTCTCTCTCTCTCTCTCTCTCACACACACACACACACACACACACACACACACACACACACACACACACACACACACACACACACACACACACACACACACACACACACACAAACAAACACCACTATGTATAATACATGTATACACACAGACACACACATGTACATTTATATAAATCAATGTCCAGAGAAGCCCTTTCAGCTGTGCTGTCATTCCAAAGAAAGGTCTCGTTTATCAGGACCTCGACAGCTGGTCATGACAGCAACTGCTGGCAGACACAACATGGGTGGAGAACAGAGAAAAAGTCAGAAAGAGAAATCACGTATATAGGAAATTGTTTTTCATGAAGTGAAATTGTCAGACTGGCAGGGTAGAGACTAGTAAACTGACTCAGAGGGAAAATGTGGTCTCTTTTATATCTTGAGGACACAATATTTGAAGAGACTATTAGTTAAATCCTTTTCCTGCTTCGTAGTACACTGTGAGTGAGAGTGAAGGGTTTTTAGCATTTTTGGCTAACCACATGCTAATTTTGACTTATATGACTAACTTAAGAAAGAGTTCTGAGTGAATTGAGACATACTTTAAAAAAAAAAAAAAAAAAAAAAAAAAAAAAATATATATATATATATATATATATATATATATATCGTTTAATTTTGGAAACTATCTGAATCTAACTGAAACAAATGTCTAATTTGATGAAAATCATTCTAATGACACATGAGTAGAACATACTGTAGAATGTTGCGTATTGGTTGATCAGTTGAAAGTATAGTGTATAGTATGTACACTATAAAGCCAGTTATAGCCAAGTTCACTACTTACAGAATTTCCACAATTCACTAAAAGGCACATTTGTGCAGAATAAGACATAATTTTTATTTTCGGTCTCAAAATTAGACTGGAATAGTGGTTAACCAATCTTTAATGAAGTATTATCCAGAGCCTCGCTAGTATTTAACAACTTGTCAGTTAATATGTTCTTAAAAACAAGAACAAGAAGTGTTTTGGTAGAACACTGCATTAATGTTGTTGTAAGGCTTTCGACTGCTCCTGTCAATGAGTCACCACAGGAGACCATACGACAACAACCCCACAACAACCAGATGCAACCCTACCATTTTTATTCAGGCTTGGGATCGGCATTGCATCCAGTGGCTGGGGTTTTTGGGCATTGACTGAGAATTGAACCCAGGCTTTCCGCATGGTGGGCAAGAGATCTAACATTGAGTCACCAACGCACACTGTAGAACACTTTACTTATATTTGTATTATTTAATTATTATATAAAGGTAATATACATCATATAAACGTGTTGTTGCTGATAGTGAGCCTTAACACACAAAATAAATAACTGACTGGGCAATTCACAAAGTTCACTAAACCTAAGTGATGAAACTAAAATCTGTGTATTTCCAGAAAGTTCATTATAAGTGTAAGGAAAGTGAAATACCGTTTCCAGGTTGAAACCAGGACAGATGTGTCATGTTTCTGTTTAAGCCCTGGGTGTGGGTTGTGACTGTGTATATGCGTGCATGTGTGTGTGTGTGTGTGTGTGTGTGTGTGTATTGGGCTGAGTTTGTGCCTCTCTGTATATAAAGAAGTGTGATCTATAACAAGACCTGACAAGCACACTACAGCTCCAGTCACGCTCGGCTTCACGGTTCACACACAGCCATCGAGACGGGTCGGAGCAGTGTACCGAGCGTGGGTGAGCACACAGACAAGTGCAGAGTGTAGATATGTGTGTGAGCCGCTGCTGTATTTTAGCCCCTCTCTCCCCAAGGGCTGCTTTGAAGTGAGCCGAGCTGACAGACGCTGCCGACTCAGGCCCTGGAGGCATTTTCACTCGTTACCGGAGACGTGTGTCAGATATGAGATGAGGACGTGAGACAGTGCAAATGCAGGTGTTCTAGGAGACCACATGGACACACTTCACTATGACATTATCACACAAAGCAGGATATATAAGCCATAACACGTGCAAACCCATGCTGTAATAAGTAAGTACATCTGTAATTAGTGCACTCCACCATACAAACAGCTCTCTTCACAGACTATACACATGGTTGGTAAGGATAAAGTTAGACTACTTGATAAACCCTTTTTTTCCTGCTGAGACAGTGTGAATGGCAGAGAGCAAGTGGAATTCCTTAATTCTTGATTACATTAATAATCAGTGTAGATTTCATTTCAGCTGTATGAGGGACACAGTGCTCATTGAACCATAATTGGAATAACGATGCATATTAAATATTAATTAGCTCACATTTACTTTCATTTCTTCAATATCTAGAGACCACCAGACTGCCACTGCTAGAACCGCAAACATGGCATTTAATCTTCATCTGCTTTATACAGCTGCAAATCACTATGAAGAAAAATGTCTGGCAAAGTAAATAAAGATAAATAAAAATGTATAACGATTTATAATTATAAGGCAGCATGGTATTAATAATATTAGTATGGTAATACCATAATTCGCATAATTTTTTATATTAAACAAAAATAACATAGAGGGTGGAGCAAAAGACTGGATCCATGGGCAAACATTTATTTAAAATTTTAAAAGTTCAAATTGATGGCCTCTGACTATGGATCACTTGTGTATACATTAGAATGCAAGAACGTAGAACATATCTTTATATACTAGAACTGATGTTTTTACATAGAGAGATGATTTAGTGTAACGATCATTCTGGGCAGATTCTGATAGAGTATGTCACATTAAGTTCACACTAGAGGTTACCAGATCCTATGCCTGTGTGCTATCATTACCTGCAAAAGGAGTGTGTGGTCAACTCGCTGCCACCCCTCACGCTGCTCCGATGTTTCGGCAGCCCTTACTTCTGCCTGGCGTAGGCGCTTTTGCTGTAGGTGCTCCGAAGTCTAATCCAGTTCAGCTTCAAAACAAAACAGTCAACTCTGACTCCCCCTAATCCATACAACTTAACAACTATGGTTTACGTATGTTACACAGGTTTTCTCCAAGTCCAAGCCTCTCACCTTCACATCAGGATACAGGCCTCACAGAGGGAGGGAGGGAGGGAAGGAATGGTGATCCCACATGGATAACCAGAATCTTTGTACTTCCTGAAAACAGTTTATGCCCAAGTCTCTTTCTTGCATCATCAGGTAATATCCCCTGAATATTGTAGATTTTTACTTACAGTAAGAACTGCTGCTTTGATCATAAAGGCTATGATAAACACACTTGATACGGCTAAGGATTGTTCAATAAATACCCTCTAAGCAAAAACTTGGATGACTGATGACCACTTATGGCAGCTGTTGTGAATCAGATAATGTCAAACACGTCCGTTCAACTTTCATTTTGGAACAATTTTTCAATCATGATGGGGCATGTCGGGGGGATGTCATTTCAACGGTCATCAGACGTCCAAATGTTTGCTGGGTATGATTGTATATCGATTGTGTTGAGGCAAGTATATACAGTATAGCAAATAGGCAACGTTAAGTATCCAAGCATCCATGTTAATTTGCTGTCATGTCTGTGGGGTTGAGGACACTTTACCAGAAGAAAGAAATTCCACTTACTCTCATCATCTATACTGCTTCATCCTGTATACAGAGTTGTGGGTGGTTTGTTGGAGTCTATCTCAGGCTCTGGGGCACAGTGCGGATTACACCCTGGACAGGGTGCCAATCCATTACAGTGCACACACTTATACACTCACTACCTATATGGGAACACCAGTTAGCTTCATCTATATGTCTTTGGACTGTGGGAGGAAACACACCAAGCATACGGAGAACATGGAAACCCTATTTACACAGGCTTGAACCCGAACCCGACCCTGGAGGTGCAAGGCGACAGTACCAACCACCAAGCCACCGTGATGGCAGAAAGAAATTTGCAGATTGTTTCATTGGTATCTTAATCCAAGTCCACAATTTGAATACTGTGCAGTATTAGGCTATGCATTGCCACTGTGAGGAATGGAGTGTAGATTGGCCGTAACCAAACCAACACCTAGCAAATGTGTCTGCTATTACACACAGCACTTCTAATCTATACCGTGTCTGTAGACATGCTGAAAGCATAATGAAAGAGTAGGCTTAAACAGTGGCTCTTGTTTGCTATGAGTGTCTGTGTGTGTATGACAGAGAGAGAACTTCAGCATGTCTAGGCATGTCTCCTTCGCGTCTGACAGAGTGCCACTAAAAAGACCTCAGAATAGCTGTAATTACTGGGCAAACATCCGCACAAGGAACCCAACCCCGATCGATTTGACACGCCTCAGTCTGCCCTCAGTGGCTCACAGAGGTGAAGGTGATCATGTGTTTAATTACTTCTTTAAAGGAAGCCTAACATGTCAAGGGTTCCAGAGTAACAAGAAACTCTCCTGGCTTTGAAATTTAGCTTCCCAATTTGAAAAAACAAAAAAGACAAGTGAATGTAGGTGAAAGTTATTTATTTATTTATTATTGTTTAAAGGCTTACTTACTTTCCTGTCATGTATAAAGTATGCATAATCACCCATGGATGGGAAATGTATATGAATATGTAATATGTAATATAGTTCCCATCCCACTTCCCATGTAGTGATGAATGTGTGATTGTTTTATGATTTATGCCGATTGTTTTTCTTACTTTTCTTTTTATTTTTACGTGATTTTCTTTCATGATCTTTTTCTTTAAATGCAATCACATACTGTTGTCATTGTGTTTCGGCTGGTTTTGAGGTTATGTTTCATCCACTCAGTAGTAAAATCTTTGTGTTTTTACTGTTGATCATGGTGTCCATAAATGTATTAATACTTTTTCATGCCTTCCAGCAGAAATATAAAATGCTTTTTGCACCCCCCCCCCCCCTCACTTTTCCTTCTCACTGATTTTACTGCTCGAATGTTAGAGCCTTGCCTCGTGCTTTAAATAATTAACAGAGTAATCATGTGCTCACTGTGTGTGTTAAATCATTAAGACGTTACACATCAAATAAATTAACTGGAGCATATCATCAAGGATGTGAACTTTTGTGCTTGCTAATAAAGTCAGTTCCTGTTTTAGGTTCAGTTGCTTTAATATTTAGCCCATGCTGTACTGGCTATTTATTTGTTTATTTATTTATTCCCACAGGCACCAAGAGAGATGAAAGCATTTACACTCATCTACAAGCTTTAGTGAATATTGTGATATTTAATATTTTTTCTATACACCAATATATCCTGCTTTCTATTTGACTTGCTTTTAAAAGTTTAAAAGTCTGCATAGCAACACTAGAAAATTCTCAAACTGTTCAAATCTATGAGAGCAGTGGGAAGGATGCAAGCAAGAAAACAAAAGACCTGTTCAGACATGGAGGCTGGAGTCAAGCCGGAGAAGTATGGAGGAAGCGTGTCAGTGTATGCACTCAGTGTGGCAGCATGGCGCTTCAGAGAATAGGATTAACCCCCTGACCCTACGCATGGATCCCAGCCTGAGGGCATGACATCATCCAAACGCCCCCAGACGAGCTTCTGGTCTATAGGACACTCAGAACTCCCCACACACAGACGAAGCGCCTCCATGTTATTTCACATCTGTTCATATGTGAATAATGCCCTCAGGTTGTCTATAACCCTAATGGCATAGAAGCAGCTATGAACTGTGAAGTACAAACATAAAGCTTGAATAAAAGGTGGAAACAATCTGTTAATAATGCACTTCCCGCTGTATATAGATAAACAGCAGTGCTTGTGATTCCCTGTATCAAAAGCACACATAGAAAAGTAGGAGGGAGGAATTCTTTTGTGTGACGTCCCAAGCACACATGTGGCCTAATTTGGCCCTGCGGTTCCACGGCGCTTCCGTCGGCCCCCACAAGCATCCCAACACAAAGCACCAGTGTATGTGTGTGCGCGCGCGCCCACAGTCAGATATGGACGCTGTAGGCCTGGGCTTATTGCCACCGCAGCTCTGGAAAGAGGGAGGATCAAAACACACTGAACACAGAGCACTGTGTGAAGCACCATGAAAGGCCAGTGTGTGGGTTTTTAGTACAATATGAGCAAATACACAGGTAGGCAAAACAGTAAGAAATCCAAGCAAACAAAGCCCAAGGGAAGCGGTAGCTTGAATGCTAGACAACATGTTATTTTAAAAGTGGGGCAAGACACGCTTTGGGGAATTACTCAGATTGGGTCGAATGCACGGCATAAATCTTTAATAATGCAATGCTGGAGGATTACTCACAGTCTTCTAGAGCAAAGTTGCTTCATGTGTGTGAACTGAATGTTCTTGAACTAAAATGGTGACAAATATAAAGTGCTAATGTAGTCCTTTTACGATTTATTCATTTATTCAAGAAGCTCAGATGAATGAGTGAGACTGGAATCAATTCCTTATAGATAGATGCAAGGTAAGGATGAAAAAACAAATCCTTTTTAACATCATAAAATCTCTGTCACCCCATTCTGAGATTAGCCTTACTGAAAGATTAAAAGAAAAAAACTTATAAAAGCCTTATGTACCATAGTGTACAAAGTGTACTGAGGATTTTTGAAGACATTAATGAGGCGCAGAATGCTGTTAGAATAGTAGATATATAAACATAGTTACAAAGTCAAATGGACTGTAATGCCTACTATAAAGAGTATGTAAAGAGGTGATTAATAACAGCAGCTCTGACAACAGTGCTATAGTAATAACCTACTCAGGCACTTAGATGGTGGATACTAATTGTAATTAGATTGGTGTGGTTTTAATGGGATTGGCACGGTGGCATAGTGGTCCAGGGTGTCTGTGGAGACTGCAAAATCCTCCCTGCGCATGGTGAGTATTTTATGATTTCCTCCCACAGTCCAAATACATACAGATTAGGTCAGCTGGCATTTCCAAATTACCTGTGAGTGAGGGTGTGCTTGTGTGCCTATGATGGATTCGCATCCCCACCAGGGTGTACCCCACCTACAGGAGTGAGTCAAGTCCCCTGCGATAGGCTCCAAGCCTCCTGTGACCAAGATAAACAGTATAGAGAATGAGCGATTGAGAGGTTTAAATGGAGATGTTTATTAATATTTCTGGATGGATGGATGGATGGAAGCACCAGTGCTTTTTAACAATCCGAAGTAAAGCTGGTATTTTAAGTGCTCCAACACAGTGGAATTTACTGCTTCTTTGTAAAATGGGAAAACGAAAAACATTAAAGGATCTGCTGTTTACAGCTGCTATAGCACAAGTGATAAGAGGAAGTATCTTGAATGTTCCTGGATGTTCCACAACATTAAATGCTATTATAAACAGATAAAAAAGTGGGATGACCTTTAACAATTCAACCACGCTGTTCTGTTGCATGAGAGGAATTAAACGCTTCAGACTCTGGTGTTATAGAACATAATCCTGTGAGCACATCACACCACCGCATTGTTTGCGCGATTATTTGACAAAAAGAACATGACCCATTCTGCTTTCTTTCTTTCCTTACTTACAGTCTTTTTCTTTGGGTGGCACTTTCTTGTTAAAGGTTCGGTTTGAATAAAATGTATATAATATTACTCACAGACACATACAGAAAGCAACCAGTGCTGAGAATATCAAACAAGTAGGCTTGATCGAATTACGCACGAGGCGTCCTGGACACACCTGCGTCTGCAAAGTCTAGTGTAACGCAGGTAAAACCACATAACCACCCTCTACTGTAGTGTTGTAGGCTAATTATAGCTCCTAAGGGCTCTTTGCGTAAAACATATTTCTAGTTATACTCAGGAAGAAAACACACCGGATAGTGGGAACATGGCTGAGCTGATGTCGTGTATCACATGTAGTGTTATGTCCTTTGCCCTTGGGGATTTGTACTTATTGTCCCCAACCCCAAACAAGCACTCAAAGTATAGACCTATTCTCTAACTGGTTCTCTCGCACATGCTCTTCTAAATGTCTGTTTGACTAAAATGAACCCATGTTTATTCAATTATTTGTACCTTTAATCAGACCGTTGACAATAATCCATTTTAAACTTTTAACCCTTTCGAACTGTACATTGGCAGAATGGAAGTTGAATTATCGGACATTTCCAGACAGCGTAAACAAATAAATCATTTTACAGCTGTACGTCTGTTATAAGATTATTCCAGACACTGTTTGGTTTCTGTGTTTAGCAGAGTGATGGGAAAGCAGAGATGTACGAGACCCCTGCTGGGCAAACAATTCACACATCTCCAGAACAGCATTGGTACAAATACCATAGTAAAGAAGATCTTAAAAAGATATTAAAAAGTGAAACCATCCCTTCCGGAAAAGTATTTTATTTTATACACTCAGTACTTGGCCGTGGCTCTTTTAGCATAAATTACTGCATCAAGGTGGACGACATGACGGTGACCAGTCTGTGGCACTGAGGAATTATTGTTTGTTTTGATAGCAGCCATCAGCCCGCCTAAGTCAGGTGTACAATACACCATAGATTCTCTACATGGTTCTCATCAGGCGAGTTGGCTGACCAATCAGGCACAGTAATATCATGGAACTTCATGCACCATTAGAAAGCGAAAGACGAATAAAGGATCTGAAAAGAGGCCTATGGACATCTGATCAATTCAACAGGTTTTTTTTTTTTTTTTGCCTTAGCCCAAGTAAGATGGTTCGGTTATTGGCCCATCTCCTTAAGATATTTGCGCATGGTGGGACTCCAGCCTCACGCCACGTAAAGCTCTCCCAAATTCTTGAATCACTTTTGCTTAACAATCTTTTTAAGGCTGAGGTCATCCCTGTTGCTTGAGCACCTTTTCCTACCACACTTTTCCCTTCCAGTCAGCTTTACATGAATAAGCTTCTATACAGCACTCTGAGAACAGCTTGCCCTTTCAGAAATGACCTTCTGCGGCTTCCCCTCATTGTGGAGGATGTTGATGATGGTCTTCTGGACAACTGTCAGGTCAGAAGTCTTTCCATGCGTGTACTGAACTAGAACGAAAGATGCATGGTATTTCTGCTGTATAAATAGTAATTTACTCAAACTTGAAATGAAATACTTTAATATTTTGAAATACTGGATTCTTTTTTTCATTAACTATAAGCCATCATTTTTGTAACCGAAAACTGAAAACAGAAAACTTGAAATATTTCACTGGACATGTAACGAATCCAGAATACGAGTTTCACTTTTTGAATTAAATTATGAAAGAAAAAAAAAAAAAAGCCTTTTCCACCATGTTCTCATTTTTTGGGATGCAGTGCTGAACTCGAGCGCCACCAACCCAGATGGACATTTCATGTTATTACTTTTGTTTTGGAGTTTACTCTTAAAGCTGTCCTGCCCTCTTGTGGTGATGAAAGAAAATACAAGCTATGCTCCAAATCAGATGTAGAAAAGACAAAGATGAAGCCAGTGAAAGTTCAAAAGTTTACTGTAGTGCTGCAATATGTAATAAGTATTGACATTCAGTGAGCTATTTGTATTTTTTATCCATTTAGAACAGTTTTACAGAGTGCCTTAAAATGTAAAAAAACATACATACATACATACAAACAAAAAAAGCCATCTGTCTCTTCACTCCTGCATTTATGGAGCCTTGGATGATTCGAGGCGTGCGTTTTTGAACAAGCGTGCTAAACTTGCATCAGCTACAATGAAAAATGTGTGTGCTCAAAGTCAAATCACAACAGGGCTCTACAGTTTATCTGGTGTATATACAATACAGGCAGATGAGAGAACAGCTGGCCATCTACATCCCTGTCTCACCGTTCCACACTTTTTTTGCGGAAGAACAATGACCATATTGCTCCCAGAAAACCTGAATGAGTGTGATGCATATTTTTTTTAAAATAGCATTCTTACAAAAAAAAAAAAAAAAAAAGGAAGATTCTAATAAATACATTCTTGATTTCATTTAAAATGGCATTGTGTTTCAAACAAATATATACACATTTGATCACAGAACCCTCATCGCATATCATATAATAGACTTCATTGAAATTCAAGACCAATATAAGCCAACAATGTACCAGTACCAACCCAACTGCTACAGCAGCCTCGTGAATCTGTACTATGGACTATGGCTGATTGTTTATTCTAGTTTCATTAGGACGCGTAGCATTTTAACATTCCTTCATCCATACAAGTTATTGATTGGAGAGTGCATTTTTTAAGCATAGGGTGCAGAAACAAACATGTAAACACAATTGAACCACTGAGGAATACTGTTCTGGTAAAACCATTATTTTTCAGTGGAGTCACATTGTTTAATCGGACTTGAACAAAAAAAGCACACAGAAATGCACTGATAGATGTTCTTCCACAGACTATTCTTCTGTTTTGACTTTTCTATTTGGCTTCAGCATTAAGGCCCAACAACATAGACAGAATGGGAAACAAACTGATTCCCATGTGCGCTCACCATCATTCATACCCTCACACTCACACGCCACAGCTGCCCATGGAGCCTGAATGTGTCCAACACACACAACAATGACAATGAAAAAAGTATAAAATAAGTTACACAACCATCAGCAAGAGCGGCACTGCATCGGTACATGTTTTTTCTTCGATCGTTCATTGGTTAAAAAGAGTCTTGAGCTCTGCATTTCTGAAGTGCTGAGTGCCTGGAGCTACAGTAAATGGGACCCTCGGGAGCTGTGTAGTGTTGGGAGTTTATTACTGTGTTTATTGCTAGGCAACACTTGTGATGAAATGGTCTCAGAGCAACTAGATGACTGTCTCTCAGCTGAAGACGTAGTTGATGAGGAGTTGGAAGAGCAGCAGGACACACAGACCGAAGCAGTGACGGACGCTCAGATGGACAGTCTGGTCCGCACGCCGCATCAGCTCTCGATTCAACACGCTCAGATTTCTGAACACACCACAACCAGAGGCTCAGTCAAGTAGAGAGTATATTACTTTAATTATTACTGCGGTATTAAAGCAGTAGTCTGTATTAATTTTATTATTTTAAACAATATGATCATTATACTATATTAAGATGTCACAGACTGTCCCTTTAGGCAATATTTAACAGTTATATAATATAACAGTTGTCCTATAATAACCATATACTTGACGTTTCATCAAGCCGCATCTCCGATACTCACCTCTGAATATCCTGCTGTGATTTCTGTATGGACGCTATAGAGGCCTCTATTTGTGCAAGGTCCTTCTTTTCTTTACTGCATCTGGCGCACTGGCTGCCAAACCCTAAAGACAACACAGTGAAGCTCTAAAAGAGTCATAAACCTACTACTACTGCTTCCACTACTACTACTACTACTACTACTACTACTAATAATAATAATGACAATAACAACAGTAATATTACATAATTATATGTTAGGCTTGCCTTCATTGTCAGAGGATTCGTGTGTTGGCTCTGGTGTGCTGCTGCTGCTTTCTGTGTTTTGACTACAGCTGGACGGCTGACTGCTTGATTTCCTGTGCTTTCCATGAGCCTTAGCCTACACATACACAAAAACACACATTCAACAACATGCATAAAGATGAGCTCAAAATAGAAGAAAAAGTTTTTAAGCATGTTCTCATTATGTTTAAAGCACATCTGACCTTCTGCTGGCTGCTCCAGTTCTGGCGGTAAGTAAAGCCATTGTGCTGCCGCCGGGGCTTTTCTTCGGTCTGGATGATGCCGTCTTTCTCAAACTGAACCAGGCAGCTGTCAGGATCCCACGCCTTAGTGCTGAGAGAAAGAACACAAACACAGGAAATGTGCTATTTATTTCTGTCAATAATTACAAAATCTTTTTTTTTATTGTCTTGGTCTTGCTTGCAATGGCCTTGTGTACAGAATGGACTGTTGTGTGCGTACTCTATATGTTTGTAGGTCCACTCATTGGTGATAGAGTTCAGGTTGAAAAGGCGTGGGTTCCAAGACCGGTCCCCTCTTTGCCGTGCCTCCTGCCTCTGTGCTTCCTCCAGAACAAACTTCTCCTGTGTAGCTTTGTTCTGGTCTTTGGCAACTATGGCACTGGTCACATGCTGCCATAACCTAAAACAAAGACAAACTCACTGCAACATGTGCTGCACAACCTCAGCTTTCACATCCGCACATAGCGTTCGACAAAAGTTGTGTAATAATATGCTACATCATTCCTTAATATTTCTGTAATTACTCATAGTTTTAATGAATTATATTACTGTTTAGTATTTATTCTAAGCTATTTCTTTTGTCTGCTACATTTCTGTGGTTGAAACAGCAGTAATCCTACTGGGCATAAAGTGCACTAGGCAGATATCGAACACAACTACAGAAAACACCTTGTAGTGAGAACTTGTATAGCGCACCTCTCTGACTCGAAGGGTCCCTGCTGATCAAACTTGACCACCTGCCTCTTCAGCCGCTGAGCACGTATGTCAGGTGTGGGGTTCCACAGCAACTCCTGGTGGCCAGTCTTCTTCTCATAGAGAAGCACCTCACCATCCTGCCAAAAGACATGTGATAAACACCTCAGGAGTCAGGAGAGGACTGCTTATTCCACTTTATCACTGCAGACAAGGATGAACATTCCCATTCATTACAGTATGTGTGAAAGCAGATCTGGAGATTATCTTAATACCCAGTGTCCTTCCACCGTGGCCAACACATCCTCTCCCATACGGATCTTTCCAGAAACCTGGTTAACGTTACATGAGCCGCCGAGGAAAGGCTGTTGAAAAAGACAAGAGAGTGATCAATCCAGCGCTCAACTTGAAGAAATTAAGATTTTTCTTATGAAGATATGAAAGGCATAATCTTTATCAGTACCTTTAATTTGAATTCAAGCTCAGCAGAATACTTTGTTTTTTCACACTCAATGGTGATCTTTCCCCCGAGCTCCAGAGACATTGTACCATACAGAATGCCTGCAAAAGAGGAGTCAGATTAATAGAGTATTCTAACATTGAGAAAACTGAGCTGAGTATTTTATATAGTTAATAACGTCAGTACCTTTACAGTGAGCGTATGGCATTGTAATGACATATTCCTCATCGCGTGGTAAAAACAACAGTCTGGCCTTCCCATCCAGTATTGCTGACAGAGAGTTCCCTGGAAAGAAAAACAAATTATTATTAATTATTTTTATTGCCCAACTTTTTGTTTGTTTGTGCTGTTATTTCAGACATAATCATCATGCTGAAGTACTGCAGAAATCTACCATAGAATTTGGATTTGGCCAGGATGCTACCACTGATGATGAAGCCATCCTTCTTATTGCTCACGTAAAAAGCCGAGATAGGAGGGTGATGAGATACCTGTATACGGATGAATGCGAGATATTGAACGATCGCTGTTCTTGAAAGCTGAAACCAAATCAATGATTCATAGGGAGTTTATATTTATACTGCTACGGTCGTTGAAGGTGAGGTCTTACCTGCTCAGCTAAGTAAAATGTACAACTGTCAGTCTGAGGGTGCAGCCAACAGCAACGGAATGTTTCCCCGAGAATGGGGTTGTATGGCTTTTTCAAACCCTGGAAAACACACGCATACTTCTATAATGCAGATCTCACACATACTGTATAGAGGCTCCTACGTACTGTAACAACGATGCAAAATGGCAGTTAATAGTCCACATTAGTTTAGTTAAGAAATATCGGAGCTAGATAACAAGGATTAACAATTCTCATGCTAGCTGATACTGTAGGTCTGAAAGTGAAGATCATACCTTAGGTTTTTTATAAAAGCCCGACAAGTACCAGCGCAAGACTTGCTTTATCCTGCAGTATGGGCTTTCCTCAGTCACTGCCCTAAAACCAAGAACAAACCATGATGTCAAATCAGACTTGTGACTCGTGATTTGTGATAATCATTTAATCCATGGCTTTGGTCCTTATTAAATACTGTGAAATTATATATAGTGGTGACCAAAAGTATTGAGACAACAATGTTTTAAATCATCACAATTTAAACCATAAATGATAACATTATTATTCATGCAATGGAATTGCTATACAACAATCAATATTTAGTATGAAGTGCTTTATTCTTCAAAACCTACAGGATCCGGATGAGCATATGGTTAAAAGACATTGTTAAAAAAATTTTCATATAAAACATAAAAGTGTTTTTTGAATACTTTTGGCTTACACTGTACATACATATAGTTAGTTGTAAAAACCTTACTTAGGATCAAGAGGACAGTGTGTTTATAGACAGAAGACCAAAGGAAGACTCACTGGGACAGCAGGTTGGCGTGGTAGTAATAGTCAGACAGTTTGTCCAGGAATGAGCGTGCCTCCAGGATGAAGGTAGGCAAGACTACTTTAGACAGGTCCATGCCAGGCCTCAGTTGCTTCAGCAACGTCCAGATTAACCCTTTATTCTCTTCTGACACTGTCTCCACCTGAGATGCTTCACCAGCCTATAGGGACAGCACATCATTTACTGTTCCAGTTTTCGCTTACCCATGAAATGCATTATTCAAGGACCCAACATTGCACTGGTATTACTGATGCACAACATATTCATAACTGTGAATAACAGGGTAATTCTATGCAAAACAATATGAAAACTATGAAGAAAAAAATTGAAAGAGAAAATATATAGTTAAAGAGTTTGTAAAAATAGTTAAAAGGTTAAAGCTAATCATAAGCTGATCAGCGACATTAATATTTCAGGTTGAAGCCCACAAACATGTCTGCCTGTCTTTCTGTAAGGGGAAAAACTCTGCCTAACTTAATAATATAAATAAATAAAATTTTCTAGGGCCGAGTATCTTATGCCTTGTTTGAGCTAAGTTGTACTATTTTCGTCGT
This sequence comes from Clarias fuscus, assembly GCA_030347435.1. Classification (NCBI taxonomy): domain Eukaryota; kingdom Metazoa; phylum Chordata; class Actinopteri; order Siluriformes; family Clariidae; genus Clarias; species Clarias fuscus. The sequence continues at coordinate 31,342,533 of CM059204.1, read as the reverse complement.
CAGCCAAATACACTCCCTGTTCGGTATTCGGAGAGTCAATCACTGATGAGAAATCAAAAAAGTAGATCGGACAAAGATTGAGTTTTGTCTTAAAACGACTCCAGAGCATTAAAATCCACTTATACATCTTCAGCACTGTTATTTCAGCAGTGAGAATATCAACTAATCCCGGTAAAAATATTCAGTTTAGCTTTTCTATCTATTGGTAGGTGTTTGCTGGCATTGAGCAAGTACATTATTAGTACCTCTTTTAAAATAGATTATTAAATCTGGCACGTAACTGTTCAGAACATCACTTTTACTCAAAATTTTGATTTTAGCGCATAACCAAGTTTTACCTCATATTGGCTCTTTATATGACTGCATATTATTAGCACCACGGTTTCAAAACGTATAAGACAAACTGGTGTTAAACTTCCTGCAAGAAGAATATGGTTCAGTTTTTATAGTCTAATTTCCTTTTCTTTTTTGGAGTAAGCCACGCTGTGTCGCATGTTCGTTTGTGTTTTGTGAGGATTTGGCGCTTTATAGGTGTATTACAGTCGTTTCTGTGTCTTCCGCATACTCTGTGTATTTATAGCAAACTTTCACGCTTGTTTGCTCTGTTGAGTGGCACGTCAACCACGAGGGAAAAAGCGCTATATTCGTCCAAAAAAAAGCACTCGATGCTCTGCCGTGATCTGGCACATAACTGCTCATAACGTCCCCTCTACTCAACTTTGATTTCATTTATGGTGCAGATTTAACTTCAGGCAAGTACCTTAGGATTGGCAAAGATTCATCAAATTCTGTCCTGACAATTTTACGTGATGCTGTGAGAAAATCTACAGATATACAGACAGATAAAAATTTTGGTTGTGTCAGGAAGAGCATCCAGCGTGAAATCTGGCCCAAGTTGTTCATCAGATGGTCTCAACAGGGGTTGTCAAACAACTACCAAATACATCACTGATAGAAACTCCTTTCATCATTCCAGGGACTCCTTTAATTGTGCAAATATGTGGAAATGGCTTGAAGCGAGGACAGGACTCTACAGGGCATGTACTGTAGGCAATAACTCCCAGCCGAGTTTCGTAATGTGAGTGACCTTTATGAAAGTTTGTGAGTACAGTTCCCACAGATGTGTCTCCTTTACAAGTTGGTGACAAGTTGTCCGTCGATTTTTAAGGATTAGGTCGTTCCACTTGTTGAATGTTCACAGGAACAACTGCAGTGGGCTTGAAGCCACCTTTTCCAGGATCTTCATTCACAAACATGTAGCCTTCTTAAGCCTTCTTCTTAAGTCTTCTGTAAATCGTTGTTTATGCTTTTATTCATGAGAAATTCTGTCATGTCTCAATTTGACTTGAAGACCCCCCTGTAGTCTGTAGATTGACTCCGACACATCACATCAATAACGCCAGTTTGTCCTCAAATCATTTGTTCCAAAAATGACAACTATTTTCAAATCTACAATTTCTGTGTTTATTGACGTCTCTGACATGGTACAAGTGTAATTTTTCTGCAGTTGTCTTTAAAATTCAGTGTTTGTATTCTCTCAAACATTTCATCATTTAATGTGAGTGATAAAATGACAATTCAAAATTCAAGATTCAAAGAACTTTATTTATACCATCTTAAATTTCCCTTTGATAAAATGTTAAATTAATGATAAATTTTAAATGTTAAATGTGCATGCATTTAAACCATGAGCCCTCACCTCGCCCATCTCTTCTTGTCCTTGTTCAACATACAGTGTTGCTTGGAGGCAGGGCAAAAGGTCATCAGATTGGTCCATATCGCTCTCCTCAGTTAATCTCCCACCATTTTCATTGGCTGCATTATCAGAGTCTTCGTGGGCCTCTCTCTCAGATTCATTCTCCATCTGGCTGTTTTCAAGCATGGAGTCATTCAACCTAAAAGAAGAAGAAAAAAAAAACTATTTATCCATAAATCTACATAACTCAGTCAGACATACGTTTTTGACATAGGTAGCAAACATACCAGACCCACAGCGCACTGCCTGTATACCTGAGAGCTGTGCAGTTGTGTAGGTAAAAATGTCATTTCTGTGTTTTGACAGCCCCCCCCCCCCCCCCCCCCCCCCATTTGCTTTAATTAATTGCTACCCAGCAAGGACCACTATAATTACAACACAGTCTTTGTGAGCCCAGTTTCCGAAGGAATCACATCATTCTTCACCTTCATGGGCAACGTCAATGTCATCAAGACCAGTGATGTCACAGGACAGAAGTCACAGGACAGAAATCACGTCTGGTGCCCCCAGTGGTCACACAAAGCTGCACACACAACCATGACACAGACACCATAAAACTACTTACTACTTCTAGCCTTTGAGACAGGAATGTGTTACACAATCCATGTCAAAATGACATAAATGACATGCCTCAAATCCATCCATTATCCATTAAAGCCATAGCAGCGTTTTTTGTGTTGGCACTGGTTCAGAGACGGTGAGAGACCATCTACTCTAACACTTTGTCCAACACACAATACAAACAATGATAATGGAGAAAAAAAAAGCAAGATGACTCAAGAAGAACAAGAAGCTAATGAGACATATTGTCAAAAAAGGAAATAAGCCACCACAAACAGTAAACAACAATTCTTACCTTACAGGCAAAATCAGCTACAATTAAGGGAAAAGCCTCGCTGACTGCTGTTAACATACAACTATGTATTTTTTCAGACACTGATTAAAAAAAAAAGATGCCTCTCGTGAGCTGTTTTTCCTGTCATACAGGCTCGCTTGCTCAATTTATGAATGTGTGTGTGTGTGCTCGTCTGTCTGTCTGTCTGATGACAGGTCTCCTGGGGTGGTATTGACATCAGATTCTCCTTGTTGCTTCCTGCTTTCCTGTGTGTCACATGACTCACAGAGTCATTTCTGATTGGCCGGGAAGTGCAGCAAGTAATTTGGGTAGAGGTTGGGAAAGAGGCGGAGTGCAGATGTTTGTGACTGCCAGCTGGAGGACACCAGTGGCTTATGGCATACTGTGAGCATTAATAATACACACACACACACACACACACACACACACACACACACACACACACACACAGTGCTTTTACTATCTGTTTGTGGCACTTTCATTAAACTTGCATTAAATTATGACTGTAGAAAGATATTGGTAATCCTAACCTGCCTAATAAACCTGTTGGGCCACTCAATGTGAAGCACAGGATCATAAATATTCAAATGTAGATTTCTTTCTTGCATTCATACATGTAAATATTATGAAAATCAGGGATAAATACTCAAACCGAGAAATTCATTTATAAAGGCGTATTATCCTCAAACAGGTACTGCACTATCAAGCACCGGTTTTAGAAATGCACATTTCTTGTTCTAGGAACAAAAGCAAATCTTTTTTCTAGTAAAAATTTAATCATGTACTGTATGAACAGTGGCTTAAGTGGCAATGAAAAAGCACACATTGGGTACAGGAAGTGGAAAGCATGTAATAGTTGTCTGTAATCAATTAATTACAGAGCAGCCAAATTAATACTACGGGACGTAACAATTAATATGTAAAATACATGTTTAAAAAATGGGAAGACTTATAACGAGACCTTTTATAATGGGAAAATTATATTGTGACTTTTTGGGACAGTGTCTGACCCCATGACATTAAGCCAACAGGCTATCACTTTCAGACAAGCATTTCAACAGCCTTATGAAAGTAAGGCATGTGTCAACTATTTTCTTGGTCATAGTTTGTTAGGGGACAGTTCATAGTACCTCTTGCAATATGATACAGAGTACATTTCACAATACACTAAAGACCAATTCACACCAGACAAGTCATGCCAAGATTTGCATTATGAGTCAGGTTTGGTTCTATTTTAGAAAAACTTTCCATCCCCGGGTGATGCTGTAACCTCTCACAGCCGGAGGTCTAGAGAGAACTGATTGGCTGAGCTTTCTCAGAGGGGAGGGCTGAGAGCTACTTAGTGCTCCCACATTAATCACGGCTCTACAGCCAACCAGGGGCATCTGTGAGCTCGCACAAGAGGAAGAAGCGGATAGCGCTGTCCTCCGAGTGTTTTACACCACTCCCAACAGTGCGTGAGTGAGTAGTTCGAAAAAGATGCGGTCGGTGACGTCACGTGGTTCGGAGAAAACACGTGATAGTCTTCGGCCATCCTGACTGAGGGGTAGTAGCTTAACGTGGGAGCTCCTAGTGACGGGGAGGAATTGGACACGACTAAAAATAGGGAGAAAATCGGGAAAAATCCCCCCCCCCCCAAAAAAAGTTAAATCTGTGACACTTGTTTTACCTTTTTCCCCCCCACTCGAGGGCGCAAGACAAAACTCAAATGCAGAGAAATCCAGCAAAATCGCATGAGTGAATTTTTCATACTGTGTCCACATAATTTAAAATCTGTTAACACATAGCAATGATTGTGCTGTATACAATAGTTTGTTCACTGTCTCTCTGATTCATTTTCATGATAGGCTCCTATGGAGAATATAGGCTTAGCACTGAAATCTAGAGAGCAAACAAGGTTTAACAATGTGAGCTCTTGTTCTTACAGAACAGTGTGCTACAAAGTGAGGGATGTTTATAAATGAAGGGGAGTGTATAGACTGGTATACACCAAGGAGTGGGTGTGGTTGCCAGTGGGATGTCTGGAGACTGAGACAAACTAAACCTGGTGGCTATTACACTAGGCTGAAGTGATTTAACATATCTTGATGCATCATATATGGTGTGGATACAGGGGAAGCCTACACATACAGAAGAAATTGGGAATCTAATGAGAATGTGAGTCAAGTAAAGAACTTTGTCGAGGAAAAAAAAAAGCTATAGATAATCCTTCCATAAAAGAGAATGGTGAACTGGATGTGTTGGGATGGCTACACTCTCATCTGTGTGCATTGCAGTGTGTTGCTCCGTCACTTACTGTAGCAGTTCCTGGTCACTAAGGGCAGTGGACTGCAGGAGCTGGAGTATGTGCGAGGACTCAGAGGAGCTGCTCAGGTCCCCGTCCCTGCAGCTCTTAGCAGTCAGCTTATACAGGCTGGAACAGCTGAGTGCTAACTCCAATGCATCCATCCAACAACGGCCTGTGCATACGAGAGACAAGGTTAGGTAACAAAACCAACATACTGTTCAATATTAGATAAAATGTGTAACTATGTACGAAACCAATTCCTTGCTACACTCTCATTTCCATATAGTATATATCCATATGGATATATACTATATGGAAATGAGAGTATAGTATATATCCATATAGTGCTGTTTTTCCAGCACCATATTCAGCAATCCAGAATATTTCTAGTATTACTATCAATTATCCAGTTTGTTTATGACCAAAACACAGTATTGGTCCTGATTTTATTTAGGATTTTTATGCAACATGAAAGTTCAAAAATAAAAATGCTTCCATAAAAATTTCTAGATGCTAAGTTGTTTTGGAGAGAGTTTACATATGCACAAAAAATAGCCATTTTTAAGCTTTATAACGTCTCACTTCAAACAATAATAATTTGAAATGCAAATTATTCATATTTCTTTATGGGTTTTGATGTTAAAATTGGTATATGTTTCTAGAAGCATATGACCTGTAAAAGTTTTTGCTTAAATTAAATAATTCTGTGCAAAATTAAGGATTTTCCTCCCAAATTACTAACAGTGGTTTTGTTTGAATGCGCCAAATTAGCCACACACCTTGTGTTATGTGACCATAAAACATACAAAACTATAGTTAACTATTAGTTAAAATAGCTTCTTGTAATCTGCCCAATAATTATTAACTCATTTACCATTAAAATTCCTGGGCTACCTTAGTGCTTTGTTTGAGAGCTTTTTAAATGGTAAATGGAAAAAGAAAAAAAAAAATACATGGACATGAGAGGCGAGGGGAAAAAAACTGTAGAGGAAAAAAAAAATACGGGACATAGGAGAAAAAAATAAAAATAAATCGAGACCACGTGACATCCTTCTGGCGCTAAAATACGGAAAGGGCAAGCACTGAGTACAAACTGAATGTCTTTATATTTTAGGCCAAGATGAAAGTAAAACTCGGCTACTCAGAATCCTACTCAGTAATTCTCTTCATGCCTGTTTAACAACGCTGTTTACACACGTGGACAAAATTGTTGGTACCCTTCGGTCAATGAAAGAAAAACTCACAATGGTCACAGAAATAACTTTAATCTGACAAAAGTAATCATTAAAAAAAATTCTATGAATGTTAACCAATGAAAGTCAGACATTGCTTTTCAACCATGCTTCAACGGAATTATTTAAAAAAATAAACTCATGGAACAGGCCTGGACAAAAATGATGGTACCCCTAGAAAATACTGAAAATAATGTGACCAAAGGGACATGTTAATTCAAGGTGTGTCCACTAATTAGCATCACAGGTGTCTACAATCTTGTAATCAGTCAGTGGGCCTATATATAGGGCTCCAGGTAGTCACTGTGTTGTTTGGTGATATGGTATGTACCACACTCATCATGGACCAGAGGAAGCAAAGGAAAGGGTTGTCTCAGGAGATTCGAAAGAAAATTATAGACAAGCATGTTAAAGGTAAAGGCTATAAGACCATTTCCAAGCAGCTAGATGTTCCTGTGACTACAGTTGCACATATTATTCAGAAATTTAAGATCCATGGGACTGTAGCCAACCTCCCTGGACGTGGACGCAGGAGGAAAATTGATGACAAATCAAAGAGATGGATAATCCGAATGGTAACAAAAGAGCCCAGAAAGACTTCTAAAGAGATCCAAGGTGAACTTCATGCTCAAGGAACATCAGTGTCAGATTGCACCATCCGTCGTTGTTTGAGCCAAAGTGGACTACATGGGAGACGACCAAGGAGGACACCATTGTTGAAAACAAATCATAAAAAAGCCAGACTGGAATATGCCAAACTACATGTTGACAAGCCACAAAGCTTCTGGGAGAATTTCCTATGGACAGATGAGGCACATCAGCTCTATGTTCACAGACGGAAAAATGAAGCATATCAAGAAAAGAACACTGTCCCTACTGTGAAACATGGAGGAGGCTCTGTTATGTTCTGGGGCTGCTTTGCTGCATCTGGCACAGGGTGTCTTGAATCTGTGCAGGGTACAATGAAATCTCAAGACTATCAAGGGATTCTAGAGAGAAATGTGCTGGCCAGTGTCAGAAAGCTGGGTCTCAGTCGCAGGTCATGGGTCTTGCAACAGGACAATGACCCAAAACACAGCTAAAAACACCCAAGAATGGCTAAGAGGAAAACATTGGACTATTCTAAAGTGGCCTTCTATGAGCCCTGACCTCAATCCTATTGAGCATCTTTGGAAGGAGCTGAAACATGCTGTCTGGGAAAGGCACCCTTCAAACCGGAAACAACTGGAGCAGCTTCATGAGGAGTGGGCCAAAATACCTGCAGAGAGGTGCAGAAGTCTCATTGACAGTTACAGGAATCGTTTGATTGCAGTGATTGCCTCAAAAGGTTGTGCAACAAACTATTAAGTTAGGGGTACCATCATTTTTGTCCAGGCCTGTTCCATGAGTTCATTTAAAAAAAAAAAATTCTGTTGAAGCATGGTTGAAAAGCAATGTCTGACTTTCATTGGTTAACATTCATAGAATTCTTATTTATTATTACTTTTGTCAGATTAAAGTTATTTCTGTGACCATTGTGAGTTTTTCTTTCATTGACCGAAGGGTACCAACAATTTTGTCCATGTGTTTAATGCCTGTTTAACTCTATTCCGAACTTTTTTCAGCATCCAACAGAACCAACCACAGTTCTCCTGAGGACTTTGACTGTTGCATCTGCATCTTTTTTGCATGCAAAAGCAGCAACAGCTTCCATTTAGTTTTCATGTCAAAAAGTGGTTAATTACATTGCTTTCTTTTTTACTTGTTTTTTTAAATATTTGTAACAAAGTTTATACTAAAAACATAGGGTGCCTAAGACCTTTGCACAGAACTATAAAGGCAACAACGAGCAAACAAATAAACAGGGCAGTAACAGTTAATGGGTTACGTGATCAAACACATTTTCATATTCTCATAAACATTGGTGGGGCCAGTTCCTTAGAATACATATTCTCTTAGAATACAGTTCATGCAGAGTTCTTTCTGAAGAATGTTAAGATAGATGGACAGATGGAGAGATGGATAGATAGATAGATAGATATCCATCTATCTATCTATAGTATCTAAAGATTCAATTCAGATTTTTGATAGCACCTTTAACAGTTAGCACTTTTGACATTATCCCAATTCAGAACTCCAGGTGTAGACTTGGATCACTAATGAACATGCCAAAAGTGGTCAAGTCTCAAGAAAAACTGATACATGAGCATGAGAAAAAACTAAACGGAACTAAAGAGGAACAAAATAGATTAAAAGAGGAAATAAATATTTTTCCTGTGTACCACTAGATAGTGCGTGATTGCAAATCATTTCTCATCTAAAACTGTACTAAGATAAACTGAGTGTTGAAATGATGCTTAATATAAGCAGGTTGTGAACAAAAGTTCCGTGACGAGCATGAAACAGTCTTCAGGACTATGTCTGCAGTTCTTAGGAGCAGATAAGATTATTATTTAAGAATGAGTGACACTTGAGCAAGCAAAAAATATATTTTTTTAAAGAAACATGTTGTTTTGTTCTGGTGAAGAAACATATGTCACAGAGCACATACTAAACAACATAACATAAGCAAACACACTATACTATAAACACACTTTTATATTACTTTTATATTACATATATGATAAACGGTTCCAAAGTCATTTTTTCATAAGGTTCACCTCTGGAGCTACAAATGATAGTTTTTAGCTTGAACTATAATTCCATAAAAATTCATAAAACACATACATACATAGATATGCATACATACATACCATCAGACTCAGATGCTGCTCTAAAAATCAGGTAATTGCTAGGAAGAGGCTGTGTGATGGATCCAACTGTCTCTCCTTTAGGGCCCTGGGATTAATTAATCAACCAATTAATTAACTTTGTTCCAATTAGCACACCGATAAAACCATCAAATTTAACGAGACATGCAAAGAATATATGTATTTTTTTTATTTGTCACGTCCTGCTCATTTCAGGGACATTATGCAAGAGTGACATGCATTATAACAAAGTGATGTGGTTTATAAAAGAAAAATTGATTACGAAAGTCATGTCTAACCTTCATAGCCCAGATGGACTTGTCTAAAGGGTGGTAAATTTTAAAGCAGAAACCATCTTTCTTAGAGGGCCTTTCGATCAGCTTGCAGGCATTTAGTATGATGGTCCCCACCCAGTGCTCGGAGCTTGGTGTTTTATAGATTAGGAGAACCCCAGGCTTCAAAGCACACCACAGCTTCGTCCAGCTCTTCAGTGTTCCCCGGATCTAATGGACAAACAGAAAGATCATCATGAAGTAATTTATCTGGACAAATTTTTACAAGAAAACTGAACCCATGAGAAATGTTTATAAACCTTTAACCAGTTAGAAATGATGACCACACTTGGGTCCTTCAGAGCACTGAATAGTTCTTTGGCTGCCCTCTTCTTTTCCTGACGGTAATTCTTTTTTTGAACCTGGATAAAGAAATTAAAGAGTATGTAGTCAGACAAACATAAAATGTAGTAAGCCAACAACAAATAATGAAAAAAAAAAAAAGGCACAGAAATGCACACAACATAAGCATGTTCACTCCAACACCACTAGGGGGTGTCAGAGACACAGAAATGGTTCTCTGAAATCTATAAAAAGTTTAGACCTCAGCCCTTTCGGTCTCGTCTGCCCAGTCTTATGTACATATTTATATTCTAACCAATGAAATGCATACTTGATTTAACAGTCTTCTAACAGCTGATTCGTGGAATGTAGTGTTACTCTTTCAGATGTAATGATTCATGATTTACAGCACCTTAGCCAGAACTACTTTATACATAGCATTCTCATTTGACAGAATGAGGTTATGGCCCAGCAATGGTAGCTTGGTGTTGATGGGGTTTGATTCTCTGACCTGTGGATCTGTAATCCAACATCTTAACCACTGAGCTACCCCTCAACATGCTCTTAGAACCTGCTCACTTCCGCTTGTGTAACTGTGCAGACACTGATAACTGGCTATTAAATTTGTAAATAGGCATTAAAGAAAGTTCCATCACTTCCATACATGTTCAATTGTCATCTTGTAAAGCATTAATAAGCTGAGATGAGTCTCTGTTATAACTGTATAGCGCATTTTATGCTGGATTGCTCAATTCCCCAACAGTGAAAATCTGGACATTATTCCTTTATAGTTGAGATTGTTGTCATTTCTTTCACACGTAACGTCCTCCTGTTAAGTCAGAGTGGCAGACAACTGCTAACGAATCACGGGAGAAAACAAATGTTGAACCAGTTAACAGGTTAGCAACAGACTCGCCCAAATATTTACAATATAATGTGTTTAAACTGATATATTTATAATCACCGTGTAATGATTTGGGGAAAAAAACAAAAAAAACAGGAAATACATTCGACCTTTAGAGATTCCTTTCTGGCCAGCTTTTCAGTGGGTGAGGAGCTCTCCTTCTCCAAACCTATGAACATCTTTGATTCTGACTACACAAGAGAAAAAGATTGCAGCAGAATAAGTGTGTATCAAATATATAGTGAGCAGAAAAAGAGAAAGATCATCATACATATATCTACCAGAACAGGCCACCATCAATCTCCCACTAGCACTTACCTCTATGTTTAGAATCTCCAGCCCAGTAATTATGTCAGACTGAAAGAGAGGCCATCTTTAACAACAGCGCTTTGCTTTCAATCTGACCACAACTGCAGGCAGCTAAATTCAGCAGGTCTGTGCAGTCAGCTGTGGATGTCAGCTGAAGCTCAGAGAGGATGACTGCCTCCAACCCAAAATTAGCTTCTTAACCAGAGGAAGGTTTGCTTTCAATGCTAGGACCTGTTTTTGCTCTACTCTTCCGCAGATGACGTTTATTAAATTCTGCGTTAGAGCATTAACCACAATGTCTCACCTACTTTAATATGCACATTTTAAGTTCTTCAGCAATGTCTTAGGTACTCACATTTAACAACACAACATAAAATAAGCTAGGCTTCTTATTACGCTAAGGAGTGAATGGGTGGAAATATTTTCAGACACACTTTGGGAATGATAGGAAGAAGGAAGTGTGACTCACGGCACTACTGGGAGACTGGCCTGGGCTGACCTCATCTCTCAGTAAAGGCAAACCATTCTTCTCCGACTCACTGCCTGCAGAACACGTACACACATGTACACACACACACCCCAACCTGAGCAAGCACGTCCGCTTTATGAATTCAGCGTGTGGAGATTGCAATGCGAAATATAAATAATCTACTTTATACAAAGCAAACCATAACGATTATAGGTAGCAGTCACATTTCACCTGCATGACTCCTGATTTCAGATTCAGTTTTATAAATAAAATTAAAAAAAGAAAGAAAGAAAGAAAGAAAAAAAAGGTAACATAAAATTATATTATTTTGTTAATCTTAGCCATTAATTCCTATGTATAATTTAGATTTGATATTTAATATACTAAATATAAAACTACATTTTCCCTATAAAGTGACTTCTGGCATCAAACAACTTATGTTCATCATAAGATTTCAACAAATCTACACAGCAATACGTCACATCAAGAATCAAACCTAATACCCATCTGTAATCACAACAAACTCACAGGAATGCTCCATCCATATGCTTTCATGTGCTAAATTTTCCTGCCTTGGATCATCTGGATTAGAACTCATGATCAGTGTTTACCCTAGTAATTTGTTCAGGAACGATGGCAAGAGGATGATGGAGGTTTTGCACTCATGTGTTAAAAATTTTGGCTTGTGTGCGAAGACATTTGGTTGTTAATTTCCAAGAGTTCCAGGAGCGCTTTAGTATTTGAGCATGACTACTTTAGTATTTAGTATTTGAGCATGACTACTTGTCTATTGCATGACTACGATTTAAACACTCCAATCTGTATGTTTCTATCGATTTTCACAACTACATGGGAGGTTTTGCAACTGTATTATGGGCCAGCATTGCTATATTCTAGAGAGAGAGAGATTGTATTGCAATATATATATTTTGAGTCGTGCTGATTTGGAGAGGCCAAACTATTTATCTAAAAACTCTATTTTTTAGCAACACTCAGATTATTAATTATCTAATTACGTTATCAATTATTGACAATAGACATTTTTTTGTTCTAATAACTTACACAAATAAAATAACAGTTTGAAATTTGCACCTGACTGATGTGCTGCACAACACTACACTTCTCTGATAAAGGAATGTGTGTATTTTAATCAAACAAGGTTTAATTAGGTATTCACATGTATAAAATGTGTATGAGGATTGTAGGTCATTTTCCAAATTGATTGGTTTATACTGAGGTAATAAACTTTGAAATTCGAGCAAATATTGAATGTCAACCCTGCTTTATTGCATGCAGCTGAAGCCTGTAGTTAGCATAAGCTTGAAGATAGCAAGTTAGCTTAGAGAGTCAAAAATATGTCTGAACATGGTAGCTTTATTCCGACACTATAAAATGTGGACTATACAAGTCAGTGATCGCAGCAAAACAACTTCTACCACAAAGTGCCACCTTGCAGCGTTATGTGGCATTAACGTTTAGCTACATTACTAAACTTCTGACTGTTACCGTATATTAGGCAGCATTAGATACAAATAAATAAATAAATAAATAAGAAAAAAAATTGGCATGTCATGTAGGTACTATTAAACAAGAAATATTTGATTAACTGATTAATAATTGTTACTGACTAGTGCACGTTTGAATATTTGCATGTGCACTTTTTGTTGTCTATTTTGTATATATACTGTAGTTCTCTGTTAACTTAAAATGTCAATCTGTCTTGTTCCAGCTAGCTGGCTAATTAGGTGTCTTAGTTAGCTAGTTAGTTTCTGTTAATTTATGTTGTATGTCGCAGCTTGGTCCTGGAGGAACGTTGTTTCTTTTCACTGTGTACTAAACTGTATATGGTTGAAGTGACAATAAAAGCCTACTTGACTTGAAATATGGGTACAGTGAGACCCATAGCAACAGTATTGCTATTTCTTTAGGTTCACTTACAAAAACACAGCGTTCTATAAAGTGGAGCACCATCACCGAGACGCACTCATTAGTTGCAAGTACCTGGGCTGATTGGATCCATCTCATTGTCCCCTCCGTACGACAAGTTGCGGCCCAGAGCACGTGGATCTATTTTGGGTGGAGTGGTGGCTGTGGGACACAGAGAAAAACGCCGACGGAACAGGTTCTCCTCCTTCATCCCGCCTTCCAGGCTGCCAGTCTGCAGAGAAACACATCATACACATTTTTAATTTTGCGTGTCTATGTGAGAATGCATTACATTAGCTAGGAGCTCACCTGCTTAGGGACCAGACAGCACACTAGCTAATGAATTTATGCTTTGAACCCTCTGGTATGTCACTGCTAGCACTAAAACGTCATGGAGCAATTACACAATTGAATATGCAAACAGATGTGGAAAGGAAGGTTAGTAACGCAGAGAATGAACAATTAAATCTGTCATCGTCAGCTTTTAGTCATTAGCTAATCACACTGATTGTTCCATATCATTTCATTAATAATTCTTTCTGATATCTCTCCAGTTAATTTCATTTTCTTTGCCTTAGAATGAGAACACCAAGAGTGTTTATACGATGCAGTGTCGAGCAGGGGAGTCTAGTTATTTCAAATCTCATTTCTGCTCTTGGAACTGTGCTAAAAATAGCCCTCATACCGCAGTGAGAGTCTAAGGAGGTGTGTGTGTGCGTATGTGTGAGCTTGCAAGTCTTTCAGGTGCAGTGTTACAAAACCCCACTCTGTTTCTCTCTCGCTTTTTCTGGCAATGCAGCTATGACTGCGCACGCAGACACACAGACACACACACACACACACAGACACACACACAGACACACACACAGACACGCACGCACACACAGACACACACACAGACACACACACAGACACACACACAGACACGCACGCACGCGCACGCACGCACGCGCACGCACACACACGCGCACACACGCGCACACACGCGCACACACGCGCACACACGCACACACACGCACACACACGCACACACACGCACACACACGCACACACACGCACACACACGCACACACACGCACACACACGCACACACACACACACACACACACACACACACACACACACACACACACACACACGCAGCCTGCCAGGCCAACTGCAGGTCAATAACAGTGTCAGAGGAGGGTCCAAGTGGGACAACTGGGATTTGATTGGCTCAACATCTGGCTGCTATTTACTAAGAAGATTACACAGCAGTGCAGTGGAAGGAAGAACAAAAAAAAAAAAGAGGGAGACCAGACTAAACAAATACAGCATGCAAAAGCGTCAAACCTAACAAAGCGAGATTACGTAAAAGGACGGTTCCCGCCCATGCTGCATTAGTCCCTGATGTCAGATGCCCTACATACTGCAAGCTGGAGCTGTGTGTGTCTCATATGCACATCTACGGTTTAGTTTGATCTCATTTATAATCTACCCAGGGGTTTAAGTTGTATGTGTGACATGTTAACATTTTAAATGGTGTGCATGGATAAGAAAAATCTATATTAACAATGCTGTTTGCTTTTCAGCATGTAATCTAGTAGCGCTACCTGGCAGCCACAAGAATATCTAACCTTTCACTCCTTAGCAGAGACACACTTGAGTAGTCTTTTTCCAGGACCTGGTCAATAAATGTTAGAGATGGAACATAGGACTGACAGGTCAGTGGTCATCACTGGGCAACTCATCAACTAGATCTGTCCTCTAGTGACCGCTCAAGAGTGATTTAAACCACTAGCACCAACTACCGCATGGAAAAAACAGGTTCATCCTAGCAGCTGACATGATTAATCAGTTTTGACAAAGCCAACACTGACGCTAGAGCAGCTGAGTGGGTTCTGACTGAGGATGTCTGATAAATGTCTGCAAATGATAAACCTCAAACAACTGCACATAATTACTTTAAATGATCACCCAAGCTGAGATACCATATTACGAGGGGTGTTCAAGTCAGCACTTGTGATGACATTTCTCGTGAAGGAAGTCGTACAACCAACTGACATTTACAGAAGACTTCAAGCACAGGATGGTGATGAGACTCGTAGTCATTTTAAAGAAGGCCGTACGTCCGTGTGCGGCCGTGGTGGCTCAGAGCGCACTGCAGTTGTTCCAGTGAACATTCGGAGAGTGGAACGCCTGATCCTTGAAAATATGGATATGGAAAATCTGGATAACTTGCCTCCAACTTGTGGAAGAGATGCATCTGTCTGAATAAATACTCAGTTTAGGGTAGACTTCAAAGATTTATTTCTCAAATGAGCATCTGTAGCAGGTCCAAAAATGCAAGAACATGAGATGTGACAGCTCTAAGACAATACAGACTATGAAGAAAATATAGTGATGGGGATAAGGTAAAGAGTGCAAGAAAACACATTCCGTAGTATCACGAGACATTAGCTGTTGATATTCTAGCATTGTTCTACAAATATGAATAAACATGATATATGATACAAGCATTCATACTAACACAGCGCTACTTATTGTGATTGGTCAAATAAATTGTGCCAATGTACGCAACAAAGAAAGGGAGATGTGTAAAATATATATACACACACACACTCCGAAATTATACCATACTATACTTCAGAGCATCCACTGGAGAAATGTTCCTGTGGGCAATGAGAAATATATTCATTCACATTGAATTTCTTTTAATATGATAAAGCTCAAACCAGAGCCTGCTGAAGCTGGCAGACAGCACAGGAATACCCCAGGCGTCGTTGACTGCCTTAAACATTTCCTTTAAGGATTAAAGACCCTTGATCTGCAGACTGGTTAGCTGCTCCTGGCAATAACATGTTGAACAGCCACGCTCAAACGTAACGGCAGATGTCTTAAGCAACCTGCCTTTCTGTTTAGCGTGATTACAAGACCACTTTAGGTGCAGTATGAACCGAAGCCAAACGCAATACAAGTCACGTGAAAAGGCAAGTCAAGCTCAGTTAACAAATCACCCTAAAGTTAAATGATAAACAGAAAGCCAAGGACAAAGTTTTCTGAGCCTTCCTATTATGGAATAAAATCACTGTCAAAAATAATCGTGCGTAAAAAAAAGATTTGTGTGTAATTCTGTGTTTTGTCTGAGTTGGATTCCAAAATCTACGGCCACGACAGCTTACAGATACGATATTTAGTGTGTTTGTTACAGTACAACTCTGAAATTAACTGGCTGAAAGTAGCTTCAGTACAATCCTAAATCCATCCATCCTCTGTACGCCTTATCCTGTGTAGGGTCACATGGGGGCCTGGAGCCTATCCCAGGGTTCTCAGAGTACAAAGCACTGTGGATAAGGTGCCAACCCACAGACACAAACGCACAAACTCAATCATACACTACAGGCAGTTACTGCAGTGCCTGGATATCTATATTGTTTCACCAGGGAACAACCGATATCACATCAGCATACTCAGTTGCTGATTCGAATTGTATTGTGCTTCTGCAAGTATCACGATTTTATAAATATCTTGATGCTATGTTTTTTTTCCCCCTCCAACTCTAAGCACACTTGGAAAATCATTTGCTCCTTCCGCATGTGAAGCTGTGCTGCCTGCCGTTGTGTGAATAGTTTAGAGTGCACCACATGTGGGATTACATTTCCAACTCAAATCCAAAAATATATAGTTAATCTATTTAGAAAAGATTTTGGAGTCGGCATGGTGGTGCATACAAGAACCGTGAAATGTTCTTGAATAGATTTTTCCCCCTATTTGTTTTTCTATCAGTATCTGGCATAAAACCCATTCCAAGTTGTTTGATACATTGTGTGTTAAAATGTATTCCGAGGCTTTCTGAACATTATAAGGGATGATAAAGAATGAAGAAGTATCTTTTGGGAATTAAATGTGCTTCTTTAGTCTGGTGTCAAGCCAGGATGCAACACACAACGCTTCATAACGAGTTTATGACTATTACATAGTTTCATACAATATTATTTTAATTATTATTATTATATTTGTTTGTCTCTAGGACATCTCTACAGGGATTGACTGGCCACTTCAACAGGAAGATTTTTATACCTACTTATTCATGCTATCATCCAAACAGCCAATCATGTAGAGGCAGTTCACTGAATGAAATCATGCAAAATACATGCCAAGAGTTACAATTACATTTCACATTGAACATGAAGCTTTTTTTGTTGCTAACTTTCAATGTGACTCGGTCAGACAGGCTGGTTTGAGCATTTCAAAAGAACTACTTACAACAGGTTCTAGAGTTTACACATAATGGTGTCAAAAACAATGAATCCAGTGACAAACATTTTTTTTTCAGGCAGTAATGCCTTGTTTATAAGAGAACTTGATGAAATGATGAAAGGACAGCTTGGTTTGATCTGACGGGAAGGCTGCACGTAAATAACCACTGGTAACAGCAGTGGTGAGCAGAAAAGCATCTAGTAACACACAGCACATCACACCCTAAGGGGAAATGGGCTGTGACAGCAGAAAGCCACAGTAAGTTCCACTTTCTTTTATCGTGAACAGAAATCTGTAGCTACAGTGTGGACACAAGGGGTGTAACAGTAAACAAAAATCACTGTTCTGTAGGTACATCGGTTCTGCAGTTCGGTACATTTCAGTGACATTCATTTATTAATTTATTAGGAATTTAAATTGTACAACCCTGTAAGCACTGGCAAACTGTCCATAACACTGAAAGCACACATCTTTCTTTCTTACATGGGTGGTTTTTTTTTTTGAAAGAAGAGTAACATCAAGATCTATAGCAAACTAGTGCAAACAATCATTCTCCGGAATAAAAGATATTTAAAGAATATTTGTTAATGTTATTTGCACTACTTACTACTGGTGATGGTGCTGTTACTATTTTTTCACAACTCTTCTTTCTCAATGGAGTAAATGTAAATATTTTTCTTCAACAGAAGTCCTCAGGTGCTTCCTGTTCCTTTCATTTGAGTTAACTGAAATAATGGAGAAAATTCCCCAGCATTAGTTTGCGCTCCGAACCGAACATCCCCAGTAATGACTAGGATGAATTCGAATACATGCACTGTTACACCCCTTGTGGAAACAGATCTTCAGCTGTGCAGTTTTGGTGAGAAGAGAAGGTATTTCAGGATGAACTAAACATTATCTTTAGTTTACAGTAGTGCTGCACAATTAATTGCATAAAATCCTGATACCCCAATATGGACCTGTGCAATTATTTAAACTTAAAGGGTTATAATTTATTACAGGTAATATAAACATAGTCTGGAATTTATGTAAAGTTTCACAATAATTTAAGTATTGGTTTATAATAATTTTTCTTTATATGATTTTGAGTTGATAAAAAAAATATTGGCAAACATAATCTAAATGATAATTTTCCCAATTTGACAAAATAGTAGATTTAATAAAATAAATGAAAATAATAATAAATAAATTTTATAAAGTTGAAATCGCAATATATTCCAAAATAATCAAGATTTTTATCAAAGTGTGCAGCCCTAGTTTACAGCAAATGTTTCTATACCATTAGGACAAAATCCAATGATGGATTAATTCTGATAACAAATCTAAGTGCATCATCTTGCATTTGTGGGGAAAAATAAACTAAAGTGAAAATGGAAAAAATAAATCTCTAATAAATACTATATTGTTTGGACACTAGGTCTTTAAAACCACCTCCAAGGCCGCTGTAAAATCTCTGGAGCAGCTTTTGGATTCTGTCAATTTAAATATTCTTCATGGGTTATGCACCCAGCTGCATATAAGACACATAGCTATCTCATTTCTGTAACTCGCTTAAGGGTGGTTTTATAAAGGCAGATCTCACAGGGATCACTGCTAGCTCCGGCTGTTCGGCAAAGAAATATCCTTGTTGAATTAAGTGGAAAAAAGAGAGAGTGTTTGTTTTTGAAGACTGACCCATATTTATCCAAGTTGCAAAACCATTAAAAGGTAAACATGCCCTAAATTTGGGAAACTGGAGAAGACCAAAACAAAGCCTGGGTTAATATTCCACTACAGGAATAGATAACAGTAGCAAGGAATCAGGCACTAAAAACTCACAGCATGTTACTTTTATGAACAATCATCCAGAACAGAGATTTATCAACAACAACAAAAAAAATGCATCAATTATTCATAGCACACTTTTTTTTTTTTTTTTGCAGGTTATGAACACTGGTCATAATTCCCATTAATCTTATAGGCATCATCCATCATGAAAGACATTAAGTACGCTGAAATTGTACTTGTGAAAACGTACTGAAATTTTATTTTGCGTATTAATTTTACATTAATTCTGGTGCAAATGTATTGGTTATTGCGATATTTTCATAATTCCTTACAGATGATGCACAGCAGCATCAGGAGGACATTCTTAACAAAGTTACATCAGTGTTTAATAGAAAAAATAAATTAAACAATTTAGACATAATATATAAGAGTTATCTATTTTAATACAGTTATTAAAAAAAAAAAAGAAAAAAAAAAAGAAGTGCTTATTTTCTCCCTTACCAATTTCCAGCGATGTCACGTTAAACACAAGTTCAATGTAGAAATATTGGAGTAAACGCTGAACTCTGAATGTAGCACATATGACAAAGCTATGCTGAGTTAAAAAGGAGAGACTCAGTTCGGCTACGTAATGGTCAACAAGATGACAGGCATGAACGGTGTAAACAATGATATTAGCATGAAACCTAAAGCTTCGTAACCTGATCTATTTGAGGAGAGTGAACCAAAGGAGGTGGTGAGAGACAAAGGGACTAAAGCCCTGCTGCATCGCTTCATTTAGGTAGAGATGAAGATGTGGAGTTTGCTCCAACAAGCATCTCGTTTTCTTGTGATGAGGCCACATTTCATAAGAATGGCATGAAGAATAATGTTCGTATTTTGGGGGGAGAAAGTCCCCATGCTTCAGTTGAGCACATGAGGGACTCGCCAAAAGTGAATGTGTTGGAGCTGGACTATCAACTCATATTGAACATTTGAAGCTTTGTGAAATGGGTTACAAGATCTATCTATACCTGTTTGAATATGTTATTTCAATTTTGACAAATCAATCTTTTATTTTTCAACATGAAGCCTATTTAATTCCATTTGCCTAGCACATGTAGTTACTCAGATATTCATATTTCAAATGTCGTCCAATTTTTTGGGACACCCTGGATTTACTGACTTTTTCGATTAGTCTCTTCTCGATTTGGTCGTTGTTCATTTGGCTTTTAACCTGATCCAAAAAAGGATTTGTAAAGAAAAGACCTATAAATCTCCAGAAGAACAAGCTGGAACGGCAATGCTATCAGGGCCAATCACAGTTGTTGTGGTTGGTGTTGGCGCAACATGTAGTTCCATTTCTGGGGAAATGCATATCGTCGGATACGGAGTAGAGTACATGGTTATGTGAGACCTACGGCATAGTCTTGATGCAGAAGCTTCAAGACTGCTTAATGACACTGTGGGTATTTTAGAAACCTGTTAACCAAGCATACATTTAAACAAGAGTGCTAAATGAAGTCAACTAAGACTTACTGTTATTACAAAATAAATCTTGGCCCTACTAAAGACCAGATTATAATAATAAAGATCAAGAAGTTCAGGTCATTCAGGGTGAATGTTTTGCTTTAATGATTCAGGCAGGCCAAAGCAAGCAAAGACAAGACGGATTAGATTTTTTTTTAGGAAGCCACTAATCATGCAGACTCTCAGGACTTTCATAAACACCTTAATCGTAATGAAGTATTAAGTACTTCTGTTTTTTTTTCCATGAATGTGCACATGCATAAAATGGGAGCTTAAAATAGAGAAATTCGATGCTATGAAAAGGAGAAGGAAATGCTATAGCAGGTCTTTTCTCTTGTTGAAATTATAGTATGGAGAATGGAAGAATGGCTCTCTTAGTATGAACCAGGAGCAGGAGTTCACTAAGAATTCAGTGCAAGGCTACACCTGAAAAAACTTAATGCTTCAGAAGATTACCCATATCATATTTAATCTATAGGGTACAGACCTAAATCTTTTCAAATGCTGTTATTCCAGAGAGGGTTCAGGAGAGAATTCAGCAGTGGAGCAGGAGACTGGATAGATGCTATAAAGATATTTCGGAAAGATAGGTGTTCAGGAAGATTCTCAGTTTATCTAGAGGCTTGTTTCTTGTAATTAATTTTATTATTGACATCTGTATGTGTTCATGAATGGGTAGTTGTTTAAATATAATAAGAAAATCATGACAGTTTATCCCCTAAAATTCATTTGATTTGTGTATTGATTGATTTAAATAGCCACTTTACATGTTCAGAAGTGACCCTACTAGCAAAGCCAACACAGACACCCAAAATAAAAATAAAAACCTTAAGAGTATGTGGGGAAAAAACACATGCCTACATTTATATGGATGATTTTTCTTTAATCTAATTTCTTCTTTAAAATCGTACTAATTAGAGATGTGGATCTGATGTGTATTTACATGCACAAAGCTTTTAATCAGAATCTAATATTTTGACATGAGTAAATTGGCTATGCCAGTTTTAAGTTAATTTGCCAGAAATACAAAGGAAGAAGAAAAAGATGACGATTAGATGAAAACACTCCTGGACACGGTGATCTTTTCCAGCGACGTGCTTCCTGGGGAACATGGCGTGTAAGAAAACCCCCAGAGGTGATGACTGTATTTGAATACCAATGTTAAACATGAGAAGATATTCAAACAGCAAAATAAGCAATACATATTAAAGACTAGAGTCAAACTCAAAAGCAAGCTGTGGTTCCTTCTTAATCGATTCAAACATGCCGTTTGTCCACATACTTTCAAAATTGTTTCATGCCTTGAGGAAAAGGAGTTCATGGTAAAGAGGGTTAAGATGACTTAGTGCACAAAAGCACCGGTTCAGAACTAGTACATCAGAAAGAGGAATTTAGCTCAGTGTGTCCACAAATAATATAGACAAAAAAAGAAAGAACATTATTCTCTTTCTAAACACAGCCAGTATGGTCTGTAGGGTTAGAATAAAACACGACGCTTCAAGCTTTTGATCTTTACTGCCCTATCCCAAGGATATAATGTTATATTTGTCCTGCTACCCCTGATTTAAAAATAATCAATATACTTTGGCTTTGGAGTCTAGTTACCATGTGGGATTAAAAAAAAAAAAAAAAAAAAAAAAACCGCCAACCTCTTTCCCCTAAACTCACCATGGGATATTAAAAAAATAAACAACAGAGCAAAATCCTCTCGCTCATATATGTATGACCTGCTGTTAGGTTTTAAAATTTTGAAACATTGTTAAGTCCAATGTTACAGTCCAAAAAAAAAAAAAAACAATTATTTTGCAACACTGTTTCATTTCGTTTTGATAGTATTTCTTTTACTGTTTAATGTGTTGTGTTTGAAAATTATGTGTAAATTATAAAACATTAAATATAGTTAATTTTTTCACTAAGGATACAGAAAAAAAGCACATAAGAAATAACGTGTTTTAATCATAATGGAGTTTGTCCTAAAAGCCTTCTCTCAAAGCAGGCAACCATCTTTAAAAAGGAAACAAAAGTTGGAGTGTTTCCTTTTCTTCAGACTTGAACTGAAAGAAACGTTGGATTTAAATGACATTACAGTGTCAGCACTTAGGCTGTTTGCAGAAATTATTACACAGTTGCCAGCACACAGAGATGCAATTTAGTACAGACACAAAGAGTTTGTGTGTCAGTTTAGAACAATAAAACAAGGAAATGAAGAATAAGAACGACTAAATGAATGCGTCAAATGACAGCTGTAGTGGTTAGCACTGTGGCCTCTTATCTCCAGGATCTGGGTTCCATTCCCGCCTTAGGGTCTGTGTGCATGGAGTTTGCATTTTCACCCCCATGCTTGGGGGGTTTCCTCTGGGTACTACGGTTTGCTCCAACAATCCAAAGACATGCAGATTAGGCTACTTGGCCTTCCCAAATTGCCTGTAATGTGTGAATGAGTGCGAGTATGTGTATGTGCCCTGCGATGGATTAGACCCTGTCCCCAGCATCGTGCCCTAAGTCGCCTGGGATAGGCTCCAGGCCCTCCTGGGCCCTGTACCCAGGATAAAGCGGTATAGATGATGAGTGAGCGAGAGTAAATTCTTTAAAAAATATATATTTTTTAAAGTTAATTTGAAAAGTAGTTTACATTTTGTGTCTTTAACCATACAGTACGTGGCAGTTGTAACCATTAAGCCCTACGGCACAAAAAAAGCTTTTGGGTCCTGCTCCAATTTTCACTTGGCACTTTCCCATCAGTTCTGCTTCCTCTCGGGAGATCTGCCCGACCCACCACGTACAAGAACACACTTTCACACCTATTAATGGTGTGACAGTGTTTCTTTCAACTGGTGCTTCGTGCTCTGGACGAAATCTGAGCAGGTACGCGATTCACCACCTGGACATGTTCAGAATCGTTCTGTACTAATGAGTCAGTCTGTCACAATAGTGAGGCACACTCCCTACGGGTCCGCTTCGCTTTAATTCAAGATATACAAGATAACATTTATTTACTTCCATTTATGAAGCTGTTAAAAATCTATCACTGTATTTAGTCAGACACTGTTAGATGATTTCTCATTATCTGTTTGGGAAGCTACGTATACGTCCTGGGCAGAATTACAACACTCATGGAAATTTGATTGTCCACAATAAACAGTCGTTGAGAGACTGTAAATCATGTTTGCATAGTCAATGATTAGCAGCAAACTATGCCACTCCTTAGAACTCCAGGCTATGCACACAAACCACACTCTGGTTGAAGCTAAACCTTGGAGAATCAGTTCCTTATATACGATGTCATCCTTTCCCAGTACCAAGTCCAAGAGGGTTTTTTTTTCCATCCAGAACTTTGTCCTTAAGGCTTAAAAAATGCAAATATGGAAGAAACAACAACAAAAAAAAAGAAGCAGCATGTCTGGTCAAAAGTAAACCTGACTAATATATAATAAGGAAAGAATGTCAGCTAAATGCAATGACATGAAGGGAAACCTGCACTCCGCTGTCCTGCCCTTCCTACTTAGTCTATTGGCAGAGGCGATGCTCCCATTCAGCAAGCAAAACAATGAGACCGGTCTGTCTCTGAATCTTCAAAAAGCCTACCATTTCTCCACGGCAACATGACAAATCAAGTACAGCTAACCTAAATAAGAACTGATGTAAAAGGGATTCCCATAAGTGATGGCATAGTGAGAGAGGAAGAGAGAGGGAGAGAGAGATGAGAGAAAGAGGAGTAGGTCATCAACTGTGTCTAATTCTTCTTACAATAAATACATTTCTTATTCTTATTATGGAAGATTGCATGTGTACCAGCAAAAAAATTATAAAATCTGCCTGGTGCCCCACAACAACAACAGGTTTGCCACATTTTCTAACAATTAGAGTTGTGTAACGCCACCTTGCGTTTTTGAGCTGCTGCTTGGTTTATGGAACAACACAACACACTTTGGGGAAACTGACTGTCTGAAACTGGCTATCTGCCTCCTTCTGCATACAGTACATGAGCCCACAGACCACACCATTGTTGAACCGTTAAGTCCGGAGCGGAAGTAATGATGGGGGGAATGAGATCTGTGCAACACGAACCCATATATCCAGCAAAACTGTAATGAAACCGTAGTGAAGGACCAGCCAAGGTTGAGACCAGTGCACATTATTATCAAAATCATTAAAAAAAATAAATAAATAATAAACTGTAAATGTTTTAACACACAATTGACATTACTGGGCTTAGTGCTCATTACTAAACTGTCTGACCCAAAAAAGTGCACACTAGGATTTTGCTTTAGAATTGTGGTGGCCAGTGAATGAGCGAAAATGATTCTTCATGTTCCCAGAACCACTCATTCACAATTTAAGTCCGGTGCCACCACGGAAGGATGCAACCATGCAATGTGATTCAGTACATTCAGGACATCAGCTGACTTCAATTATTGCCACATAACTTGAGGTTAGATTTTATAAATATACCAATGTTACATTGTTAAAATTCCAAACAAACTTCATAATTAAATCGCTCCTACCACACACGATGCTGTGCTGTCTGCCAATGTGTGAATAATTTGGTGCACACCACCTGTAGGATTATAGATCAATGGGAACATTTTACCAACTCAAATGCAAACATATACAGTATAAATGTAAACATATATATTTTATAGATTTCGCCAGTGTTGCAATACAAAAAATTCCACAACACAGAATTGCGAACTGAACTGAATCCACCCCTCCACCTCTTCACCCTCCCCGCTCCCCACCTCCATCTCTACTAAGACACACCCATATGTGGCTTTTTTTGTGGCCAGGCAGTTTAGAAACAGTATTATGTTTAAAAAAAAAAATAAATAAAAAAACCTTTCTGAACAAATAAATTGGTGGCAAGAATTTAGTCTCGTACATTTTTGGTTAGAGATAGACTGGGGTCAAATTGCAAGCCACTCCTACGGCATGAAGCCTGAACTTAAACACAGCACACCTTTAGCACACTGAAGATCAGAAAGAAACGGCCCGAGAAGGCTTAGCGTTGGATTCCTGTGTTCATTGTGAGGCTGCATGCTAAATGGGTCTTCTTAGTGGCATATAGCGTGATTTCTGAGTGAATCAGCCTTTGCATTCAATCATCACTTTTACAAAAGACATTTATAACACTATATATATAGCATTGGAAGGTGAACTACTTCTTACAAACCCCAGGTTCTTCTGTTCTTAAAGACAAAAAAGAAAAAAAAGAAAAAAGGCAGCACTCTTGCTGCTTAGGAGACAGAAAGCAGTTCAGTTCATTTCCAGTCAAGAGGCTTTTATTTGTATAGGATTTTATATGTAAAGCGCCTCTTGACAGTGAAACTCACTCACGCACTCACGATTAGCAAACTGAAGACACAAGAGAAAGAAGCTGATGCTGAAAAGTTATTTGCAAAGGGAGGAAACACTAAATCTACAAACAGCAGGATATGATTACACACACACACACACAATTAATATGTACATGAAATGTTTAGGGATTTTTCAGTCGAAACCAGTTTTGTGATGCTGGGTAAAGGTATCACATTCTGTAGACCAACAACAGTCTACCACCAAACTATTCTAGCATTCATGAAAGGAGAGAGAGCACTATTAGGAGATGAGATATTTGCTGCATATCATTTTGCATTTCATTAAACGTGTAAAACATCCAGCTTGTGTTTCCTATGTAAAAAGTGATATCAAGAGTTTGTTGAGCTACTGGACACATGTGTTGAGCTGGAAACTCCTCCATCACAAAGACTTTCTTGTGGCTGACCCTGGTGACTCCTTACATATTGTGGTATATAAACACCTCATTACAGCTTCATTAACTCAATAATTATATTCTTCTTTATTAAATAATATATTTAATAAATAATATAAATATATCTTTATTAAATAAAATATATATTCTTCTTTATTAAATAATTTTAAATTGCTTATTAGCAGCTTTAGATTATGTGCAGTTTCCACTGTACAAAACTGAGACCCATTAGATCACTGTTGGCCATACCAGAAACATGGAAGTGGACTGCTGGAGAGAACATGATGTCATTAACTCCTCCAAAATCTGTTTATGTGCTCAGTACTTGCTAAGCTCTGCAACTGCACAGACATAGCTGATGGGGCTTGGTGCATGCTTAGTTTGAAAACAGCCTGAATGTGCTGTTACTACACAAACAATAATGTATTTGAACAAGCACATTAACATAACCTGCATGCAGCACTGCTGTTATATGAAATTAATTAGCTCCTTCTGACCAATCAGAATCAAGACTACAACAAGACTGTAGTATAAGCAAATATAATATACACTTGCCTAAATGTTACGATGACCCAGAGCTATGTACGAGCGCAGGCAAAAAAAAAGATTCCATCTTTGGTACAGTAAACATTATTACAAAGAAGCAGAGAGAAAATGCACACTTGGGAACTGAAAATGAGAACTGAAAAGTTCCTCAAGATACCATGAGCATGAAGAGGTGTTAAGACTAAAAAGGAAACTCGTACTCAAACCCAAGTCCATTTTTTAAACAAAAAGTAGGATAAATAATGGAAATAGTTTATTACAAGAACAAGTTGTTAATCAATTTCAGGCAAAAAAAAGCTGCTGGTTGTCTAAGATATAAAAACACGGCAGCTGAGTTCAGAAAAAGAGCCAACAGGACAGAACCTCATACAGAGAATATCGGGATCATGTTACCCAGGAATAACAAGAATGTGATGGTGTTCTACAGTGAAAACTAAAGCTGTAACACTCATTAAAGTTTGATGCTGCTGAACTTAGTTCTTTAACTCTGTTGCAAAGTACAGCTGACCCTCCTGTTCTCCACTCTAGGCGTGGGAAGTTATTTTATGCTCAAGCGCTCTCCTTCTCTCTCCCTCCCTGCCAACAGTTGGGAGGTGTGTCCCTTGAGAGGGCTAGCATGGTTTGTTTACACAGTGTGTGCTTGTTTCCAAGGTCAATATAACCTGTGAAGGCCCAGGAGAACTGGAATCTTTTTCCACACAGGTTTGAACAGTTTCATCTTCCCTACATGTGATCAGCTAAAGACAGACTGATGTGTATCTCTGTCCTTGTGTGCGTCTGCAAAACTGTTAGAGGACACATTTTACTAATGAGGAGCCTCGAGTGCAGGCCGTGCTATACAGCATTTAGACACTGAGGGGTGCTTGATTACTGCACCTAATTTTAAGTGCAAGAACATTAGGGAGCTTTCGCTGCTTTCTAGAGGCGATGGTTTTATACCATAATGCAGCGAATCAGCAGCACGTGCTTGTGCGGAGGTGAGGACACTGCAGTTAATCCCTTGGGCCACAACCTCTCAGCAGAACTGCTGGTGATAGCTATAAATATCTACATTAGTTTTGTTGGTGGCTTATCAACGTGTGTATACTGATCTTTTGTTTCCTGGGAATAGAGGAAGAAATCAAACATGGGTAGCAGTTTGAGGAAGGTAGACTTACGAAGGACAACTCAGACAAAGCTACATGAGATCAAAAGCCAAACGAGAAGACACATTTCTGACAAACTACTAAAGGAAAAGTTCAATGATTTAAAAAAAAAAAAAGCCCCGAAACCAACAAGACCATTCCTATCTGATGGTAGCAGAGGGGAAAGAATGCAACACATGCATTGCCTGATACTGTATGTTGGTTATAACTGAACAATGATGGGAATCTGAATATTCTCTAGCCTCTTACAGCAACCCACAGTGACTGTACTTTGAGAGGTCCAGTGGGACCAATTACAGCTCCAGGACTTCTAATCTCTGGGGGTTTATGTTCGGTTACAGTCTATGGCCAAGCTGAACAAACCAGCTGAAGTGACCTCAAATAATGCACGCATCACAGTCCTAATAATATGTGCATGACACAGGGGGTGGAAAAATCACTAACATGGGCTTTTTTTGTCCGGGATATAATTACTTAGTTGCTTTAGCAGACAAAACAAAAGTCTGTATTGTATCTAAGTATATCAGTTCATATTGTAAGTACAGTAACACACTTCAAGGTTATAACTACAGTACATGTTTATTCTCATGTGCACTACACGTATCAGTTGAGATGTGATCTGGCTGATGGTTGAAGGGTAGTGATGGTATACTGCATCACTGACGAAACCAAGCAAATCAAGTGCAAGCCTCAACATGGCCAAATTTATGAGAACGTTGCACGTCCTGGTGTAAAATATTTGAACTCATCCAGTCTTCTGGGAAGGCTTTCTACTAGATTTTGATGCGTGGGTTTGCATTAATGAGGTCTGGCACTGGCATTGGGAGAGGAGGTCCGGTATTGTGTTTCATCCCAAAGGCATCAGTTGGGTTAATTTGGCTCATTGAGTCTGGGTGAGCTTGCTTTGTGCACACGGACACGGTCATGTTGGAACACGTTTGGGCCCTTTCGTTTTAAAGCCTTTTATCTTTGTGGCAACAGTTTAGGGAAGACCTACATATGCATCATGTGTCAGATGCACACATACTTTTTGCGATATAGTATTCTAATCAAATAGTTCCCTTGTAGTCCTGAATGTTTTACATGAGATTTAACAAGAGTGTAGCGCAAGAGAAATGGCTACCATTGCTGGTCCATATAAATGAGCCAATTTCATTTATAATTGTCTTCCCCCCCCCCCCCCCCCCCAAAAGTCAGTGAGATTTCTTGGCAACCAGAACTAGGAACTGGTTAGCACACTGAAGATTCCACTTGTCTATGGACCTAGCTAACATATTTTATTATAAAGTAGAAAAAGATATGAAAATACAAAACACTAAAACCTCTCATCTGAGAACATGCAAACGAAAAAAAGAACTGAAAAAAGGGAATTCAACAGGCCCTATTCACCCTTCTGTTCTCAGAAACGCAAACATTATACAT
This sequence comes from Clarias fuscus, assembly GCA_030347435.1. NCBI lineage: Eukaryota > Metazoa > Chordata > Actinopteri > Siluriformes > Clariidae > Clarias > Clarias fuscus. The sequence goes on along the minus strand of CM059204.1, from coordinate 31,313,074 downwards.
GTCACCATAAATGTCAGAAAACCTTTCAAGGTCAGCTCTATCATCTGCTCTCTTCGATTACTTTATAGCCGGCAGGGAGTATTTTCCACTCGTTTACTCAAACTAGCTTCTGTTACTCTTTAACCACACTGGAATTACTATCATTTAAAACTTGCCTTGCTTTGTATATTTTTTAATTAATTTGATTTCTTAAAAATATGCATACACATACACAGTTGCGTCCAAATTTGCATACCTTGAAAGAGAGAATTTGCAAGATGTGTACCATTTTGTAAAGAAATCATGAGTGAAAAGGCAAAGCAATTTAATTTTATTTCTTAAAGGATGTTCAATCCATGTTTAAACGTTTGCATACCTGCAGTTCTTAATATCGTGTTTTGCCCCTTTAGCATCAATGATGGCATGCAGTCTCACTCACTCACTCATCATCTAATGCTGTATTCAGGGTCGCGGGGGGCCTGGAGCCTATCCCAGGAGACTTGGGGCACATGGCAGAGTACACCCTGGACAGGGTGCCAATCCATCGCAGGGCACAGACACACAAACATACACTCACTCATTCACACACTACAGGCAATTTGGGAACGCTAATTAGCCTAACCTACCTGTTTTTGTACTGTGGGAGGAAACCGGAGTACCCGGAGGAAACCCACCAAGCACGGGGAGATCATAGAAACTCCATGCACACAGAGACGGGAATCAAGCCTGGCCGGGGATCGAACCCGGACCCTGGCGGTGCAAGGCGACAGTGCTAACCAGTACACCACCGTGGCATGCAGTCTTTTGTAATAATTGTGCACGAGATCCATAATTCTCTCAAGTGGTAAAGCTGTCCATTCTTCTTTCCAGAATGCCTCCATTTCCTGTACGTTTTCTGGTTGGCTAGCATGAACTACATGTTTGAGATCTCCCCAAAGTGGCTCAATGTTACTGAGGTCAGGAGACTGTGATGGATACTCCAGAACCTTCACCTTTTTCTGCTGTAGCTATTAGAGGGTCAACTTGGCCTTGTGCTTCGGATCATTGTCATGTTGGAACACCCAAGAGCGTCCAATGCGCAGCTTCTTTGCTGTAGAATGCAATTTTCTGGCAGTAATTTCTGATAACATGCTGCATTCATCTTGCCATCAAACTTCCCTGTGCCAGTGGAGCTCACACAGCCCCAGAACATAAGAGATGCAGCACCATGCTTTACAGTGGGGATGGTGTACTTTTCACCAGAAACATAGCATGTATGATTGTGACTATAAAGTTCAACCCCAAAAGACTCTGCTCCAGAACCTGCGAGTATTGTCTAGGTGCTGTCTGGTGTACTGCAAGGGCCTTTTTGTGGCATGGGCACAGTAATAGCTTTCTCCTGGCAACTCGACCATGCAGGTCATTTGTCCTTATGGTGCTCCTTAAAACACCACCATCTTTTTCCAAAGCAGCCGGTATTTCTCTAGTTATTCGTGGGTTTTTCGTTGCATCCCCAACAATTCTACTGGCAGTGGTGGGTGAAACCTTTCTTGATCTACATGACCGTGTTTTAGTATCAACAGAACCCTTTATTTTCCACCTCTTTACCACAGTTTGAACAGAACTGACTGGAGTTTCAAGTGTTGAGATATCCTTTTATATCCTTTTCCTGCTTTATAAAGTTCAACTAACGTATTACACAGGTCCACTGGCTGTTCTTTGCCTTCCCCATGGTGCAGTGTCCAGTCAAGTCAGTGCATCACCTAATGAGCTGAGAAACTCACTGGATATTTTTGCACAGAGACTAATTACAATGACTCACTTCCCTTTAATAGTCATTTTAACCTGTGTGTGTGTTTATAATGTGGCCAAACAGTCAAGGATATGTAAACTTTTGTTCAGGCGTGTTTGGGTGAGTCAAACAAGTATGTGATAATTAATGATGACTATCCTGAAATAAGAAAAAAAATATTTTGCATAATCACTCATATTTTTCAAATAAAAGGCAATGTTTAACACTTTCTTTCAGAGTATGTAAACTACTGAGCACAACTGTTTATGACTTATTAAAACATATACGTACACACACACACACACACACACAGTATGTACACACACATGCATAAATACAAACATGTATGTGCATGGAAGTGCATGACTAATAATTGTCTTGTGGACAGATTCTCCCACCTGAGCGGTGGATCTCAGCAGCTTCTCCATAGGTACCATGAGCCTCTTGGCTGCTTCTCTGATTAATTCTCTCCTTGCCCGGCAGTCAGTTTAGGTGGAAGGTCATATCATGGTAGGTTTGCAGTTGTGCCATACTCTATACATTTTCAGATGATGGCTTGAACAGTGCTCTGTGAGATGTTCAAAGCTTAAAATGTTTTTTAAAACCTAACCCCTAGCCTAACCTTTCAACTTCTCCACAACCTTATCCCTGACCTGTCTGGTATGTTCCTTGGGCTTCATGATGCCGTTTGCTCATTAATGCTCTCTAACAAACTGAGGGCTTCACAAACCATCTGTATTTATACTAGGGTTAAATTACACATGTGGACTCTATTCACTAATTAGGTGACTGGCGATTGGTTCCACTGGATTTTAGTTAGCCGAAACAGAATAAACGGGACTGAATACAAATGCATGGCACACCTTTTTTTTTATTTGTAAAAACAACTGAAAACCATAATTTTCCTTCCACTTCACAATTATATGCCACTTTGTGAGCTGGTCTATGACATAAAATCCCAATAAAATACATTTAAAGTTCAAGGGGTATGAATACATTTTCAAAGCACTGTATATATTAGCATAATTCCAATCTGTAATTTCATTGGTTTTTTCACAGGTAAGTTCACAGGTTTTGTGAGTGACAACTTTTTGTTTCAATCTTGCTGACGTGAAATAGTGCACACACTGCATTACTGCAGCAGCTCACACACTCAATCCCGAGACTGTACTGCACACAGAGCAGGGGAAAACGAGGGGAGTGTGTTCTGCTTCCCAAAGCTGCAGACCCACAGCAAGACCAAGACAAACCGCAGGAGAAAGACTCTGTTACATGTAATGTTCTTAGTTAACAAGCTTGAATGTTAACATGATAAGAAATACTTTTATACCATGTAGCCTGTGAAAATAAATAAATAAACAAACAAATAAATAAATAAATGCAGAGTGATGCAGGTTGAATGAGGCTAAAGCTGTGCGATTTAATCAATTATGCAAATGTATCGAGCTTTTGTTGGTCGATTCAGGTAATTGAATTGTTGTCAGTTTTTGATTCATAATCAATTCACATTTCTTTTTTTAGTTATTTATTTAAAATGTACAAACATTAGATGCTTTAAAATTAACAAATTCCCTAAAAACAAGCCACAGCTTTTGCAGAAAATACAAACACCTACTCTGTCTTCCAAAAAATACTTGGTTTTTGGGCCGAATAAAAAAAGATCGCTTTGTACTGTATGAGACATGAGATAAACAGCAAACACCAAAAGTCCCACACAATTTCAGTGCTAATTAAATACTATAGTAGATTTTAATTCTTCAAAACCCAAAGAAACATAAACATAGCTAAATCTAAGAAATATAACTAACTCAACAGTTATAAGACAATAAGCTTTAGCACTATTGAATATATTTGAAAATCACAAATGTATAAAATTCGAATGGCATTCGATGGTGTAAGTATTTATCAGTCCACCAAACATCCTGAGATTCAAAGTTCCTTGTTTACTTTTATTTTTGCCCATACAAATATTTTCTCAGGAAAAGAATCAGTTTATACACAATCACGTCATGTGAAGAGAGACACACATGTGGGTATAAACATACATGCTCACACACACAAACAAGCACACAAACACAGCGACCCATTTTATCCTCCTACTCGCAAACAAAGAAGTATTAACAACACCAAGATTGTGTGTAAAGTGAAAAACTGCTCAAAGCACAGAGTCTTCTCTTCCGTTACACATGGACCTTAAGATTTACGCATTCTTATCAAACAAATCCTATAACTTTTACTAGAATTCATCTCATTTTGTATCGCACAGCTCTAACCTCATTTCAGACTCATATAAATTGACCATCGTTTGTGTCACAGGAGTACCTCAACCAATGTACAGTTGGCAGTGTCATCATTAACTTTTGTGTCATACTGGGAGGTAGATTACCAGATCATCATTAGGTGGACGTACCCGGGCAGAGCTGCGAGAAACCTCTAGTCATCCGTTAAATCCTTGATCATTATTAATTTTTTGATTACATTTGCTTATAATCTATGTAAACCTTTGTGTGAGGTTCCATGAAAACAAGCAATAATTCTGATAAATTATTAAAATAAGTTTTACTCAGACAAAACTTAACAGTAATAATATATTGATAATCATACAGATACATAGTATATTTTCTTGAGGTCAGCATTGCTAATAATCGGTGCTGAGCATTGTTGATAGTTGGGCATTCCCATAGATTTCCATGATTCTGAATACTGACTGCACTCCAATCAATGAAACTCAAGAAGACGTTAGGATCCATTTTCAGGTAAGAAAGACATCATGCTATCCTGTATTTTTTCTCGAGCGACACCAGTATGTATAGTACATCAAGTTGTGCAATACTGTTAAAATTTTAAATGAGAGTTCTTGTTCCGCCCAACTTAAGTATTCCATATATCCAGGAGTATTACAGCACTCACACAGCTACTTAACTGCACTAACATAACTACTGGCCATTTCTTTGCTGTATAAATTATTTTAAACCTCTGCATAATGCAGAAAGTAAATAAATTCTGCTTTCAGTATGCTATGAATAGGTAAGGCAAAAGAAAAAGGCAGGTGGAGGACTGAAATCATATCAACCGCAGTGACAGTGAGGGAAGTGCTCAGGCTTTTCATTACTCTCCTCCTAACGTCATCTATTCTCACATAGATGACAGGCTCACACAAACCCAAGAGAGAGTGCAGGACACTGCATCCAGCCTACATCTTTGCTGTACCAAACTTGCTGTACACACTTGAGATTATTAAATGTTTGACTATAAGTAGTACATTTCGGATGAGCGCACTCTCCAGGAAGGCTAGCGGTCAGCTAAAATCCATACTGGTTTGATAATGATGCAACAGACTGTTAAGCATTTTAACTAATTAAAATGTATTAACTAGTGCAGCACAAAAATAAATAAATAAAATAAATAATAATCGCAACCACAATAAAATAAAACAGTAAATAAAATTTTCCAATTATTTAATCGCAAAAATGGTTTTAAAAAATCACAATAATTGTATTACATGTTAATTTTGAGTTGATAAATATGCCCGAATACAAAACCGTACATTTAATAGTTATGTAAATTGAAATATGTGTCTTACATGTTGTGGTAACCTTGACATCCCATTTGTAATCTAGCATTAGCTTAGCTATCATTACAAGCCAAGCTCTTTACATGCTTATTTGAAGTCTCATGTCTTTGCGATTTCTCTCATGAACACCGGATTGACTCGGCTGGCTTGCTGTTCACCTCTCCTTCCACGGTCTTCACAGAGAGCACTTTCACAAAACTGTTTGCTTCACTAAACCGACCATTCAACAGCATGAGCAAATTTTATCATAAATTTTTCTATTAATTAAAATAAAGAAATGTACGAAATTTCAACCCTACAACAAGACACCAGTGACACTTGACAAAAACTTTTATAACTACCTGTGGAGGCCAAATCTAAATGTAATTTCTTCTGTGCTGCCCTAATTACTAGTTTTAAGCACTATAGTGTTAAAACTTGTGTTGAGCTACTGCCTCTTGTGCTCTCTGCAAGTATGATGATTCTCAGTATTGTTACGGTTACTAAACTAGTGTGTAAACTTTGAGGGAAAAACAAAACAAAACAAAAAAAAACAGGCAGAGTGGCACTATGAGCAAGGATTACACTACAGAAAAAGCGCCAGCCAAGTGTCGATTTAACACTGTGCACTAGTCCGGATTGGTTTAATGAGATGAGAGAAGTACCATTTGCTGCATGCAGCATGCAGAGAGATGGAGAGATAGCTCCTGTCAGCTGTCACAACCCACTAAAGTGGTTTAGCAACCATCGCCTTCACCCACACCCCTGTTAACATCAACCTAAAAATACACTGGAAAATCTTCACATGGGTTTACTTCATATACTGTAGAACAATGACTCAAAACAAATCAAGTTATTATGAATTTACTAACATTTACACAGCCATTTAAAATATTGAAACTTAAAATTTAAAAAGATAGAATAAAATTTGATTTAGTAAGAACACTCAACTAGTCAAGCAACATGCTTCTTGTAAAGCAGGATTTTGCCAGAGCGAGTCCCAGCAGTGCAAGTACACCATGTGTTAAGCATTGTTCTCTACTTACTCAACAATACTTAACAATTAACGTCTAAAACCTTTAACCAGATATACTGACAAAATAAAAATATGTTATTTTACTAAATAAAATAGTGAAAATAACAGAAATCACCAGGAATCTCCTGAAACAATATAACGACTATACCCAGGTGGCGATTTGATTTGGATTGCGACTCTATAACCTTTTTATAAATATCCTGATTCTATATATATATTTTAGATTGTGTTGCAATTCTAAACAAACTTTTGGCAAATTATTTTCTCCTGCCACACCAATACCATGAGGCACTTGGTTCTGTGCATTAATACAGCCTAAAAGTAATGAACAGGTATAAGGACATGAGCAATGTGATGTTACTCAATCTGACATTCGAGCAATGTGTCTCATCCAGATGAACACCTTTGTGCTTAACTAACTATGAAATTATTTCCAAAATCTTCTTGTGAAATCTAAATGCTATAACAGTATGAGAAGGACTTAAGAGTCTCAGCACTAGATATGGTTGACGGTATTGCAGTATTGCTTGTTTTATATCAACTTCTGTCAGGACAAAGTAATAGATCCTTTCTACAAACATGCAAGAAAACCAGGTCTTAAAAAAGGTCAGAATATAAATCATGGCTCCTTTAATCAAGTAATGGTAAAGGATATATTGTGTGAGTATATAATATAGTATCATATAGTTTATAATGATCATGGTGGGCTGAAGATACCAAAAATACTGATAATCATAAAGACTGTCCTGTGCTCATCCCAGAACTCCTATTCACACGCCGAGCATTGTTTAAACACCCTAAGTACTGTTTAACTTTAAAGTTGACACCTGTACACATAAATGATTTATAATCGCACAATCCGGTGTCACCCAGAAAAAGCACGAGTTCCTTTTTGCATCTGGTTCCTCTCACAGTTTCTTCCGCATGCAGTATCAGTTTTTATTGCAGCCGTGATCTCAGACTTGTTCGTTAGGGATCTAAATATACCCCCAGGTTTCTGTACAGCTGCTTTTTAAGAATAAACTTTCTTGCATGTGTTGTGGAACAAAAGTTTTAAACAAAAATGCAAATCACAGCTAGGTTGCTGGTACTGCTTACTGAATCCAAATTTAGATTCAGTTCTTAGAACCTGGTTTTCCACTGACCTATGGAAAAAAAGGCTTCGCAATTGTATGGTTTCAACTAAGTAAAGAAAAAGACATGCTAAAATCACTCAACAAAACTGAAGCTGTGGATTTGATTTTATATTTGATATTCTGAAATACAACCCACCTTATGCTGTGATGGCTTGTAATGCTAACCACTTGAACACAGCCCACAGACTTGATAACAGAAGCTTGCTTGGTTGCTAAATGAGTCAATCACAAGATTTCAGTCACTTTTTTATTATGGGGTGGGGGTGGACACCGTATTTGGAACCAAATTACTGGCTTTTGTGCAAAAAAAAAAAAAAAAGCCAAAAAGTCTTACAATGCCAAGAAAAAGTATTGGTCACTTCCTTGATTTTTTTCGCACATTTGTCACACTTAATGATTGAGATGATCAAACTAATTTTAATAGTACACAAAGATAACCTGAATAAATTAAGTGATGATTTCATTTATTAAGGGAAAAAAGTATTTTTTTCTTCAAGAAGAATGTACGGCCATCAGTTTGTGACCTCAAGCTCAAGCACACTTGGGTTATGCAGCAGAACAATCCAAAATACACCAGCTCAAAAATAAAATAAAGTAAGGTTTTGGGAGTAGCCTAATCAAAGTCTGGACTTAAATCCGATTGAGATGGGCCTTAAACAAAAACCCTCCTTAAGCTTGAAAACCCTCCAATGTGGCTGAATTAAAACAATTCTGCAAAGAAGAGTGAGCTAAAATTCATCCACATCGATATGAAAGATTTACTGCCAGTTACTTCAAACGCTTGATTTCAGTTGTTGCTTCCAAGGGTGGCACAAGCACTTATTAGGTTTAGGGGGAATTTACTTTTTCACATGGGACCAGGGAGGTTTGGACAGCTTTTTTACAATGAATAAATGAAATTCTTTTTTTTTTTATATATATAATTCTGGTTAACTTTGTTTAATATTAAATGTGTTTGATGATCTCAAATCATTTAAGTGTGACAAATAATCCAAAAAATTATTAGTGAATACGTTTTCACAACACTAAATAAAACTTATGTACATCCCACCAAACCACTGATTTCACATATACTGCCTGAAATGAATGTTCTCATATTGGTATCTATTTAGTACACGAAAAAACTCTTCCGAGTCTAGAGTGCCTTCGAGGCATTTAAAAGCACTGTATTCTACCGCTGGGTAAACGATCCCAGGGAGTTACATCACAAAGAAGAAACCCAGTCTGTATAGAGACGACTGGTTCGCTGGTGTCCCATAATGCTGCTAGCTAAACGACATAGCTGCAAGGCAGTATGTACATAGTAATGATCTGCTGCAATGCCACTTGCTGAAGATGTACTGGATGCATTCTTAATTAGGAACAGGCATGAGAACACTGATGCAGTCAGGTCATTAATACCCGGTCCTCAAAAATGGCAACCATAATAAAGTGATGCGACAAGATACTCAGATACCTGAATCATAAAAAAAAATTCACATTAGGTGTAAAAAACGAAAGTGCGATTACTTTTCAACTACACCTTCCTTAAACATCCGAGTTAACTACAAATGACTGAACGATTGACTTTGAGGTCATCAGGGCATGGCATACTCTGTGACTAAGAAGGTAAATAACACACACACACACACACACACACACAGCCTAGGACACATTTACACAGTCTCGTAGCTTTGTGCAGTGGATTAAAATGTTATCTGTCCTCCTTTTCAAACCAAATGAAGGCGTAGTCTAACCAATAAGCTCTGTTGCAGACCATAGTGAGGATGTGTAACGTTAGCAGAATGATAAATACTTCACCTGATTGGAGTTAATGGACTGACTAGCTGATGCCTTTTTTATATATACAAATCTGACTGTAAAAATAGAGATGATGTATTTCTGATCCTAGTCTTTCCTCGAGGAAATCAGAGAGACAAATAGACAGACAAACCATGATCTAATCTTACTGAGGGGTTTAATGCTAATTGCTCTGAAAAAAGCATCACACTTCAAAAAAAAAAATGTGAACAGCCACGACAACAAACGTTAAAATATCAACGAAAATGACACAACTGTTGCCTAAAATGCGTTTTCTACTCGTTTTACTTCTAACCCGAGGCGACTCTTGAAGAAGATGAAGAAGCTTACCTTTTCCTTCTCGGCAATGTTGATGTTGTAACTTCGCCCCTTGTAAACGGCAACGGAGCTAGCAGGCTAGCAGAACTAGCTAACACGATATCCAAAAGACTCCATCATCCCACATCACAACACGACAGCACTCTTCTTCACTTTCTCCGTCCGCCACTTCTCGCCCGCGTTAGCTCGGCAGCTAGCTAGTTATCTAGTTTTTTTTTTCTCGAGGACTTCTTTATGGCGTCGTTTTCCCCCACGTCATTCAATTTAAACGTCTATTTAAGTTGTCTGCATGTCCTGTGTGTGTCGTCTCGAATTAAAACGCTAATCTAACTAGCGTGTACTAAGCTAGTCTCGAGGTTTAAGACGTGACAACAGTGATGTCCTGCAAGAGAAAAGTGTACATAGTAATGATCTGCTGCAATGCCACTTGCTGAAGATGTACTGGATGCATTCTTAATTAGGAACAGGCATGAGAACACTGATGCAGTCAGGTCATTAATACCCGGTCCTCAAAAATGGCAACCATAATAAAGTGATGCGACAAGATACTCAGATACCTGAATCATAAAAAAAAATTCACATTAGGTGTAAAAAACGAAAGTGCGATTACTTTTCAACTACACCTTCCTTAAACATCCGAGTTAACTACAAATGACTGAACGATTGACTTTGAGGTCATCAGGGCATGGCATACTCTGTGACTAAGAAGGTAAATAACACACACACACACACACACACACAGCCTAGGACACATTTACACAGTCTCGTAGCTTTGTGCAGTGGATTAAAATGTTATCTGTCCTCCTTTTCAAACCAAATGAAGGCGTAGTCTAACCAATAAGCTCTGTTGCAGACCATAGTGAGGATGTGTAACGTTAGCAGAATGATAAATACTTCACCTGATTGGAGTTAATGGACTGACTAGCTGATGCCTTTTTTTTATATACAAATCTGACTGTAAAAATAGAGATGATGTATTTCTGATCCTAGTCTTTCCTCGAGGAAATCAGAGAGACAAATAGACAGACAAACCATGATCTAATCTTACTGAGGGGTTTAATGCTAATTGCTCTGAAAAAAGCATCACACTGTATCATCTCAAAGTTATCAAAACCGAGCAGAATGTTCCACACAGCACCCCCCCCCCCCCCCCCCCCGTTTGTGAACAGTGTCAATGTAAAAATCGGATTTAAAAAATATTTTTTACATTCACACAGGTTATTTGCTAAAGAAATACAAAACCGACCTACAGTGAAGTTTTTTTTAGGGTGTGAACAGTGTGAATGTAAAAATCCCTATCAGTTTGTGGCCTTGTTGGTTCATGCAGATAGTTAGTCTTTTGGTTGTTCCTGTCAAGGGGTCACTACAGCAGACCATCTTGGCTCAGGTTTTACTGTACACCCTGTTTATGTACAGTTTCTGTCAGACAAAAAAATTATACTATTATATTTCTATATAATGGAATGTACATTATATTTATGTATAAACAAATTTCCCTGCTGTGTTACGAATAAAGGTATGTTTATATGTTTGTAAGGTATCTTATGTTTATATAATATCAACAAATGTAAACATTTAATCTTTTTAAAATCAGATTAAAATTACATTTATGTTAGGTCATTTGCTGAAGAGACTACAAATAGTATTTACTGTGTAAAATTAGTTTGTATTATTAAAAAAAAAACAATCTGATTTGTGTTAAATTTTTATTAGGTTCTGTTTGTGAACAATTTTATTTGGCTTCCACTAAGCCACAGCATATCATTTAACCTGCAATTGCACAGCTCTTTGCTAAAAAAATATTTAAATATCAAGCCCCAAATTGATGTAAATATGTTATGAGTTTTGAACCGATCCCCCAAATATCTAGTAAATCATAATTGTCTGTTTCCTTACACTGAATAAAGTCCCTGCTGAAACTGATACACACAATACATGAATTCCCTTTTGAATGTTTTTCTTCCTGTTGCATACCTATATATTGGCTATGTATCCAATCTAGGACCATGTGGCTATGGTCTGATTTAAAATGATTGGACACACTTTATTCCCACTCAGTCTTAAAAAAATCTGATCTGTGTTATAACACTGCAGGAAATCAAATTTGTGTCAGTTCAACCTGATTATATGAAACCATATTTAGGCCACGTTAGCCACATTCTCTCTACAGGCTTCTCAATTCTGATTTAATCCTTAAAATCCAACAGTCTAAACAACTTGCATTTCTAAACTAAGTTGCATGTCACGGGCAGTTCTTTGGCTAGTCCTTGGCATAAGACAGTGTACCTTGAAGCGAGACCCTGACAATGTGAAATATAACGTGTTTCTCTTTATTTTTGCTATTATATTGGATTGTAAAAGTTGTTATATTTAATTATCGAGTTGTCATGTTTCTAAACCTGTTGGATGGGTCCCTTGAGTTGAGACTGTTTAATCAAAACCTTAATTACTTAAAAATAAGTATCCCTATAAATAATGTCACATTGGATCTAATATGTGACATTAAGCAATTAATCTTTGCTTCTAATAAATTACCAAATTGTTATCGAACACATTTAAATAATGACCCTAGTATTTCAATAGTTGGATTATGTTTATCTGTGCTGAGGGGTTCTATACTAATACATTTCTACTTTAATATTGCCCTGGAAAATCCAAAAGATCAATGCAGACAGCTGTTATGGTGCCCTCTACAGTTACAAAGTGAAACTACATGCAGCCGTCTCATTCCTATCTAAATTTCAACAAGAACCAGTCACTATACATTATACTAATATGTATTAGGCTAATTATGAGTGAAATTCATTTGATTTATCTTATGACACTCTGACAATTCAGTTTTGATATTAGTTAGATTGCACTTTTCACTCTGTATACTCAAAATGTTCAGGCATGTACAGGCATTTGGAATGAATTTATGAATTAAAAAATAAAGAAGACTTTTGTAGTATTTAAGCACTACACTAGTAGTGAATTATACAAGTTTCTAGAAATGTAGTGATGAGATGAACTCCAAAAAATAAAATTTTTGTTAATGATTTGATGATGATGATTTTGAAAGGTGATTTGATGTTTTTGGAGGACAGCACATCACCCCAAAATATACCATCGATATTGGGGTTTAGTTGGGTTGAGATCTGGTGACTCTGATGGTCAAGGCATGTGGTTTACTGTACTTAATCTTTATATTTGTCAAATAATTCAGTGATCATGATGAATCATTCAGAGCCTCCAGACCTTTGGACAGATCTGAATTCTGAAAGTGACTATTCCCATCAATTTAATTCAATTCAATTTCATTTGTCAGTGGTTTTTAGAATCAAAAGTGCCACAAAATAACTTTACAAAAATATAAATACAGACATATTTGAACAGACATACATATACTGTCAATGTAGAAATTTATCAATAATTAGAAAGCCAGTACTGATAGCAGTAAAGGAAAAACTGGATACTGAGAATATAAGTATTTTTATTTCTATAATTATTTCTACTATTATTTCTACTACCAGTGTATTATATAGTTAAAAATGCAATTGTGTGAACAGGAACCTATGTGTTCATGAGCAACGTATGACGTATGACGTATGACGTATGAGTCATTTCTGAATCAATTTGCGTAATTAATAGAACGGCAGAGCAGGTGTGTTGGGGTGGCAACATCCACACAGACATTCATGTTCATCAAAACACTCCATGAAAATAACTCTAACCAATAGGCTGGCCTAAACAAATATGTTTGCAGCCTGCACTTAAACACAGAGACTATATCTGACACCTATTGAATGGTTATTTCATAAATGTGGGATTATCAAAGAGGAAGCTCCACCAACTGCTGTAGCCTTCATTATTTGGAGTACCAATATAGCACAGTAGTGGAAGCTTAGTTTATACACACAGTATCATACATATTGCACAGTAGATTTATGAAAGATTATTTCCTGAAAAACAAGAAGTTAAATAAAAATGTTAAAAAAATTAATTAAAAGTACCTAACTATTGATATTCATCAAAGAGGATCAAAAGTTGCATTCAGGGGAAAACAAAATAAAAGTACATTTCAGTAGGCTCAGGGAACATCAGGTTTCTTTAATTTTTTTTCTTTCTTGAAAAGCTTTTTGCTCGACACATTGTGAGATGTTTACCATATTTATTTTTTCCTTTTTTTTTTACATAAAATATCTCAATCATCAAAATGTTTGGCAGAAAAATGAACAAAGAAATGTGATTTAAATAACCTGTATGTTTATGTGTGAAAATTTTAAATCTGTACTGCAAAACTAAACATCTTTAATTTAATAAAACTATCACTATATTTAAAAATATACATCTAGTACATGAAAATTAAAGTGTATATATCTATAAATATTGCACAAGCCTGATGAAATACAGTGTAACAGCAGAGAAAGCATTGAATCACAGACTTATTTAAAGAGCCTTATAAAAGGAACATGTACAGTACAAGTTTTATATAAACAGTTTTAAAAAATTGCAAATGCACAACATGGCTGAAGAAATATAAATTACACAAATATTTGATTGCAGTACCTTTCATTACAATTCTGTTAATCAATGTTTGATCCTTCATTAACAGAGAAAGAATGCTAATTTACTTCATATCGTTATATATTGCATATACTGTATAGTGCATAATTATATCCTGACTCTCCAGCAACATGCTCCTGCAAAATGCACAAATACAGGGTTGTACAGGGTTTTAGATTAGTGCATGCTCAAGTTTTAACTTCAAAGAGCACTTTTTCAAATTCAAGTTCTTGGTGGAATTTTGTTTCTGGGCCCATATGCTAAAAAAATCATGGCTCCTATTCAGGTTGAATTACTTATCTAAATTGTATGTATGTCCATCAGTATGAACATACTTCACTTTCTGAATATAAAACACTGTTTACAATAATTTCATGTGCAACATAACACTTGACTACGATTCCTTGCTCTTGTATCCTTTTTTTTTTTTTTTTTTTTTTTTTTTTTTTACACCTGAGTAAAATTGGGGGCTTATTGTTTCACTATTCATTATTCTGTCTGATTCTAAAAGCAGATATATCTGCCAGATACTGAAAATGTCTGGGCATTTATAGGATAGATATCCAAATATTAAGTTGGAGAACTGAAGATTTTTGTGGATGTTGTACTTTTTTTCCCACAAACTTATAAATCCAGCTCAGATTTTTCCCACAATGGACTTTATGACATGATAGCATCATATTACATATATTGCTTTTACCTTACAATTATGTGGCGCTTTAGTATGTTTCTCTTATACCAAGACTAGTCCATATGTACCCATAAATTAGTTATCCAGTGATTTTATATTATGTATTATAAATCCTGATAAAGCTTTTTAAATGAAGTGTTACTGAACATTATAACCCTTTGGTATGGTTTTACTTGAAACTATCTGCAGACTGTTACTGCCATAATGTCCCTAGAAATTAAGTTTATAATGTTTCTCCTGATGCTCTGTAATAAAATATAACTCATTCTGCAATGCTACAGCAAGCAAAAGCCACAAGACTGTCACAAACAAATACGTATATTAAAGAACTGTAGTAACCAAGTGTCCAGTGTGATTACATGCTCATATATGTGCATAAAAAGTGTACAGTGTAGAAGAATGTACTGAAATACAAAAAAATAAAATCCATCCAAAATTTACATGACATTAAGATTTTATGTCTATTAATTAAGCTATACATCTTGAACCTGAATATAAATATGTCTTAGATTTTTTTCATAATTCCTTAGCAACCCTTTTTATAAAAAATATAATCTAAGTACAATTTCACAATATAGGGTAAAATTAATAAGCATATTAAGTTAAAGCCTGCGTCACATAAAATATTTGTCAGTAAACAGCCATATCGCTGTGACGTCCAGCTAAAAATGTCCCTCCTGTTCTGATATCAGGATAAATGACACCTGAAATTTATTTCTGCTTAATGCCTTCATTATTCACCGTTGCACATTCTCATAGATAGAGAATGCGGCCGCATTCTGGTAAATAAGGTCCACATTGGTGCCCGTTCTAGATTTAATTATGTCAGAAGCGCACTGATTCAAGAACACGTACTGGTCCTGTGGATGGATAAGAATGAAATATAATAGAACACTAAATATTGTTATACATTTATATAAACATAAATATATAAATATAAGTAAACATAAATATATTGTTATATATATATATTGAAATAAACATAAAGCTGCAAAAAATATCTATTATCTATTTACTATTTAAAGGCATGTATACTGAAATAGTATTAGTCTCTTTTGTGTCATACCTCAGTCTGAACCATTAGAGTTCTATGCATGCGCATGTCGTGAACAATTCCATAAATGTCTACCATGCTTTCTCTCTCAATCTGAAAGGTCAGGTGATCAAGGGCAATGAAAGTCCCAGTCCTCCCCACACCAGCACTGAAATAAATCAATAATGTTGAGGCAGACTTAGAACCAGAAAAAAGCACTGTCGACATTGAATTTATTTCATAATAAATACCTACTGAATGTATACATCTTTATAAAGATTTATAAATAAACTGTCTATCTTTACTAGGTTTGCTTTAACTTAATAATGGTTGCGAAATCGCTTCAGAGTGTTCACATTGTACACTGAGATCATCATTCCTAAGATATTGCTTTTGGAAAAGCATCCCATAAAAGACTCGATGTGGATGAAGCATACCTGCAGTGCACCACAGCAGGAGCGTTGCGGGAGAAGCTCTCCATGTGCTCTCTGACTAGATGGCGGAAGTTAATGAGCACTTCTGTGGTTTCTGGTACGCCGTGATCGGGCCAGGCCGTAAAATGGAACTGACGAACATTCCGCGTCTCCGCTGTTTTTACCTATGAAAACAATCAACTTTAGATCTTAGCTGGTAATTAGCATGTACTGATCCCCCTGACAGTAAAAGGCTCATCAACGGGACTTGGAAAAGTGGCATGCGTGGATACTGACAAGCAAAGATGTACATGTACTTTACTGTCTCTTTTCACCGGATTTTACAAACTACGGTGTATTTCCCATATTCCTGAACTGTTTGCAGAACTATCCCAAACTGAAATTATTGACGGTTCTTGTCATTTAACGGATGATGTCGCATGCTCTGATTGCTTATAAATTACTGTACCTCCAATTCAAACGATACCAAATTCATGCAGAACTGTCAAATACTGTGTAAGTGATGTTAAGATTTATCTATCAACTGTTACAAGTCACAATTTAGTATGAATGCTCAAGAACTGCGATTATACTGCTATAATATATAAATAAATAACTACATACTGTACAAATAGAGAGAGAGAGAGAGAGAGAGAGAGAGCGAGAGAGAGAGTTCACTTGTCATTTTTGTTGCTTCTGAAATTAATGTCACCATATGCAGTGTGGAATTTATTTTGGTGTGCAGGATTAAATATAAAAATGAGAAACCACAAATGATCTAGTGTTATTGTTTATGCAGAGGATCTACTGTATGTGCAAAACAGCCTGTAGTTTCTCATTAGCATCAGAAATGTTCTTGTGTGCACTGGAAACTTTCTTGTGCACATCAGATGATTAATGTACTTTTTTTTTTTTTTTTTTTTTACACATTAGCCCCCTCTAGATGCTCCAACCTGTATACAGAAACTACAGTATGAAGCTGCTGTGTGAGCACTTCTTTAAATGTCACCATGCACAATCTATATATTAGACTGTACAATTATTAGTAGTTGGATTTAGCCATGAATTTAGTGGAATCTAGAGAATGCATACTTTTTAGTAGTTTAGAGCTATTTAATAGTTAAGTTGGATACAGCCATTTTATCCATAGATTTAGTATCTAATATAAAGTATACTATATTGTAGTTAGTGTTGATGACTGGATTTAACATTTTGACGGATTTGCTCCACTCCGTTCCGACTCTCGGCGGGAAAAAAAAACATTTTGTCAGTAATGAACGTTATGGGTAATGGTCGAATGCCACTCGTATAGTCAACATCCGTGCTCACGTGTACTGTTTGTTATAACATGGTTATAGTGTCATTAGAGAAGTTCCTTATTAAAGAAATTTCCAGACAGAGCCGTGTTTCTGTTAGTGTGTGTGTGTTTTTATGTGTGTGCACGTGTGGTTATCTGAAAGTTGTCCTACGCATTACCTCCCTCTCCCCTCCTCTTCTCTCCTCTCGTATTCCCACTACACAGAGGCATTTTTCAAACGTAAACAGTGCAGGTTTTTTTTTTTTTTTTTACTTTATATTTAGTATTAATTCTTTTTATATGACTATTTTTATGTTGTGGAACAAATCATCTGAGTTTCTATTATTTCTTATGGGGGAAATTTGCTTTGATATACAAGTGTTTTTATATACAAGCACGCTTCTGGAACTAATTATCCTATCGCAATCCAAGGTTCCACTGTACATTATTTTATGCATCGTATAACTGTATGAATCGGCAGGTCTTCAGGTGGTTCTGATGGCACAAAGTGGAAACAAAGGCTCACTTTTCACACCATTAATTATCAATCTTTGTAAAATGAACAAAAAAAAAAAAAAAAACAGGAACAGAAACACAGCTCTAACAGAGGAGAATGGTCTCACATTCTTAATGGTGAAGTCCCTTATAGTCCAGTCTTCCAATTCAATTTCTGATGTTGTTGTCAAAAGGATATTGTTGTATATCTTGGATTCTGGTGGCCAGTATTTCTCACATTTAACCTGAAAAAGAACATGAATTGTAAAACAAAAATTGTATGTTCTATTAATTTCTTTAATTATTTCTTGTGTCATGTTTCATATTAGCTTCCTGCTGTAGAGGAAGGAATAAAAGAAATAATGATTCATTAAACAACTTTAACTAGAAGCCATGATCAAATATAACCCTTGAAATTACTGAAAGTCCCTCACACCAAATCCAGCAGATTATTTCGTTATTCACTGAAACATTGACCTCCTCTGCAGTTATACAGTAGAATTTTTAAACAAATATAAAAAAAAGATATTACATATTACATATTGTGTAATATTACATTTAAAAGTGATTTTAAATCATATTAATTAGTTCCATCTCTAAATGGTCCTTATAGTCAAGCACAACACTCACACGTCCTTGCTCATAGCACTTGGTCAGCATGACTATGGTATGGGCATGCTTTTCCCAAATCATTCTCCAGAACTCATTCACAGTAGCTGGTAGTGGGCCCTGAGCTGCTATGTATTCCTTCTTAGAGTTGTAACCCTGAAAAGACAAATTTCATGTATAAATTCTATAAATGCAATACAGATAGTTATATAGAGAAGACAAATAAGTAGGTTTGATAACGATCAATGCATACTGTATATGATCAATGCAAATACAATCAAATAAAATTAAATATTTCCTTTGTTTATTGTCCATTCCCTTTATACTCACTGAAAAGCATACAGTTACCAAACCTACATAATCAACTTTATCTATAATGACCTAAACACGAAATAATTGTCAACTCACCGCAATATAGTTTGCGTTGATGTAGTCATCACACGGGTTGCCTTGTACTGACAATTTAACTCTTGAAGAATCATCTGAAAATAACAGAGTTCAAATCATCTCTGTTTTAAGACACAGTCACACACTTGTAAAATGCACACTCACTCGAAAAATCAGATCAGCTCAAACAGATAAAGAGTTTTAGCACATTTTTTAACTTGTACCTACTGTTGTTCTTGCAACCTTAGACATTCACTACACCTACTAGAGCTGCCAGCAGAAATGGCAATAAAAGTAATAATTTACAGAGTATTAAGTGTCTGTGCTTACAAGGTAGTACATTATTATAGCGATTCTTCCCCTTGTTCTCGATGGCAAGGGCACTATTCTTCGTCTGAGCAGTTCCAACAACTTTAAGATCCTACAACAGTAAAGAAGGTTACAAAAGTTTTTAGCTATTTCATTTTGATTAAAAATATATATATTTATAGCATTTTCCACACCTCATACTGTTCAGCAAAACCACAATTGGAATCCAACTGCTGCTTTTTGAAATATGTCTCAAATTCCTCGACCCTTACAGGAATGCTACTACAAATTTTACAAATAAAGAAAAAATGGAAATAATTAGACCAATAGCACTGATAGATGTGAACTGATTTATAAATGCTGTGATAAACTTCTGTTGAAGTACTATTACTTACATTTTACTTCTGTGTAAAAAAAAGAGACACGTAACGTTAGATTGATTATTCTGAGAATTCCTTTATATGATGTTAAGAGAAAAAAGTATATATATATATATATATATATATATATAAAACAACAAAAAGTTACCTTAAGTTGGTGACAGGAATATCTGTATATTGCTTTGATATTCGCCTAAGAAAGAAAAAAAAAAGCCAGTGAGTTTACCAAAAAATGGAAAAGTGTACAAATGACTACTGCTGTCAAGATCAGTTGGTGATGTTAAATGTCCTGACTGCTTTAAGGAAAAAACAACCACAGTGTCCTGAAAGAGTTAAAATTATTCAGTATTTTTTTCCCCAATGGTGTTAACAATAAAAGCTTATTCCAAATGTTAATGCACAAATATGGTGCACAAAACAAGGAAAATAATATACAAGATACAGTGGATTGTCTCATGGGATTACTTTTCCCATGAATTTTAAAACAAAAAGGTGTTGGTAATACTCAAAGAATTCTTTGTAAACTGAATTTTTATTAAATTATGTTCTATAAATGGAAAAAATGGGATCAGAATAACACAAGCAACTTTTTCAGAATGTGTGTGCGGTTCTACCTAATAAATTAGCATGATTCTCACCTCTTCTGTACGACGAGGACAATGATAGCGATGATCAAAAGGACAATGACAGGCAACAACACCCCCAAAACAATGGCAACCGTGTTTGCTGTAAAGAGTTGGAATAGGAGGTGAGCGACTTATCAAAAATAAAGAGACAGGAAACATAAATATGTGACATGGATATTATAAATGTGTAAACCCTGCCTGTGTGACAGGGTTATTATCGATCTTGGGTCTAACAGTTGCATGATGTTATTTATCATGCCCACATAATGGTCATCAAAACCATGATCTCGTAAATGGACATTTGATTTTAATAACAAACTTGTAATGATTGACAAACTTGGTTAGGCTTTCCTGTGTAATAAACAGTGGTGAATCTCTTGTGCCATTTGTCTAGTTCTATAAAACACTAAAGTACTGTAGCATCAACATGCATTTGTAATGCTTTGCATTGGTACAACTATGTATTGTATCATACATTTTTTTTAAAATTATGAAACATAACATAATATACACTAAAACACTCACATATTTTCACCATTTGTGTGGGAACCAAAACTATTTTTATGATCATACAGTTACAATTTTCTTTCATAAATCTGGATATTATAAGTGGTATAAGATAAAAATTGTAAGTTGACTTACATTGTGGGTCCAATGGTTTTGCAGTTGTGCTAGAAAAGGGCGTTATAGAGAAGATAGATTTTTCTGTGTTCACAAGTTTGTTGTTGATTTCCAAAAAGGTGAAAAAAACCATGGCTACCCTGCAAAGAGGAAACAGAATTAGCTCAAGTAAATAATGTGATAGACTATTTAATAAAACTTTTAGTAAACGTAATAAAACTTCTACTTGTCTTTTTACAGTATACTCATTTATCTTCCAAATTTCATGCTGGCTTACCTGTATTGCTGATTAGCCAGAGGCCCGTTTTCATAACTTGTATTATTGACTACATCTGAGACGTTGTTACTTCCAAGATCAATTGTAATCATGTTGTCTGTGCTTCTGGTACCACTATTTCCAATTGATTTTAAAACTGTGAGATAGGTTGTTGTTTTTCCTTGACTCCAGTCAATATAGGTCTTCGTTAGGAAATAACTGGAGATGTTACCTGAAGCTACATTCAAAACAACAAATATTATAACAAATATTTAGTCTATCATTCTTCTAATATTAAGCTCAGTAAAAAATTGAAAAAGGTCCTACTCCGAGTGTCAGTTGACAGCAGAACACCATACGCTTGAATTGGTCCATTAGCACTATTCAGAAGACTCTCACTGAATTGCAGAGTTATTACACTCTGGTTCTTTGGAGAGAAATGTATTGCTACATCACCTAGATTACTGGGCACTGGTGGCTCTTAAATGATAGAGTACAAAGTATCATAATTATTTTCATCCACAAATCAAAAGCAACAGCTATCCAATTTATTTATTTACAGGCGTAATATGAGCTTATTATAAGTTGTACACAACACAATACAGAAAATGAACAAAAGTAAGTTACTGTACATGCCTGTAATGCCTGTTCTGCATGTAAAGTTCAATGTGGCACTCTCACCACATCCTTGGGTTGAAATGGTCACTGTGTAATAGCTGAAGTATTGGAGGTTACTAGAAAAATTGTAGTTACAGACAGGATTGCAAGATGGAACAATGTCAGTAAATGATTGATCGAGACTGATATTGAATCCGTTGTTGCTGCCCAGAGGATTCGTCCATGTTAAAGTCAGCAGAGCTGTTGCAGTGCGGTTTGGTCCTTCACAGATTATGTTAGAGGCAGGACTTGCACCTTGAGGAATTAGATAGTTACTAGATTAGTAAAATTTAGCAAAAATACAAATATTTCCATTACAAATTTGTTATAAATATTTGTAATCCTGAAGCAATAAAACCAGGTTTTTTAAGTCCAATCAAAACATTATCAACAGGTGTGGTTAGTGCTCATATGCTATCCAATGAAAACATTTATTTCCTTTTAAAAATTGTAGAGACTGTGCCACCTGATATGATTAAATGAGAGTACACAGTACATTTTCAGTATAGGCCTTTATATGATAAAGTGTCAAAATTAATATGTTACAAATTTCTTAAAATTAGAAATTAAGTAAAACCTGGACACCAACACAGGGTTTTACAACAACCACACGGTGCTTCTGGCCTGTCTGTAGTAGTATAGAAATAAGTCAATATGACTTGCACAATTTATTTTTTGGTACTGTAATTTAAGTAGCAAAAAGCAAATAAAGCATGAATGAAGACGTGAATCCTATTGACATTTTCAAAAGACTTCAAGCACAGTACGGTGATGAGACTTTTAGCCGCAGTAAAACATTTGAATAGTGCAAAGTTTTAAAGAAAGCTGTACATCTGTGAATGACGATCCCGTCCAAGGTGGGAACTTGTTCCTGTTAACATTCACAAAGTGTAATGCCTGATCCTTGAAATTTAATTGACAGATTGTCACTAACTTCCAGAAGGAACTGTACACACAATCATTCATTAACATCACTTGCATAATAATGGAAGTCGGCTAAGAGTTATTGCTACATCCGCAAAATAGTCCTGACCTCACTCCAAGCCATTTCCACATGTTTAGGCCATTAAAGGAGTTCCTAGGAGGCCAGCGTTTCAGATGCAAAGCAGGCAGTCTGATTATTGCTCCAGCATACTGAGAAAACTTGGTGGTACTGCATCCAAGCACTGGTGAAATGCAGTGATAAGAGCATTAGTGTAGCAGGGACTATATAGAGAAATAAAGGTAGTTCTTGCTTTCATATCTGTGATCTTTTATTCTGCATGGTCTAAAGTCTTGGTTCGACATGAACATCCATTATAATTAGTTCCTGATTACTTGAATTAATAACATTTATACTCTCTACATCCTAACTAGGACAAGCAGCAGCAATTCTTTTCACAAGTACACTGTAAACCCGAATAAGTTGGCAAAACTCAAAAAATAACAGTTACATCAAATTTTTTTAAGTAATGATGTTTCCAATTTTAAGTAAACAAAACTATCAGTTTTTGAGTTTGTTGTACTCATTCATAGTAATCGTTCTTTACTTGCATTATTGAGTAGCCTAACCACTATTTAATAGCAATTATAATTTTATTTAGTTGTTGGTCTTTCAGATGCTCCCAGCAATGGGTCGCCACAGCAGACAATCCGGTCTTCACAGGTTTTATACCAGATGCCCTTCCTGACACAACCCTCCCATTTTACCTCGGCTTGGGACAGACACTTCATCCAGTTGTTGGGAATCAAACCCAGGCCTTTCACATGACAGGCGAAACACTTACCACTGAGCCACCAGTGCTCTATTACCCTGATGACGTCAGACACAAAATCACTAATCTGAAAGATTTGAAGTTGGTGGAACTTTAAGGTTACAGTTACTGTTACTTAAGTACTTAAAGTTACTTAAAATATCAAATTTGTTCAGCTAACTTGAAAAGTGTAATTTCTAAGTGTAAGCTCTATTAATTTGTACTAATTGTAATTATTTAAGTTAACAGTATTCAGTACTATCAGTTTTATCGTGCACTACAAATAATTTATGTATTTTAACAATTCGCCTGTCCCAATGTAGATCTCATTAGGATGGTTAATGAAGATTCCAATTTCCTATTAATCAGTATGTTATCAAATTCCCTAAGGTTACAACACGCTCAAAAGTGTCTAAATCCCCTCGCTTTACAGGCTGACATTTAAACTTGTGAAACCTACAGTACCTGTGCAAGTGGGAACGCCAACCCAGGCTCCTTCTGTTGTATTATCAGCAGCAACAGCTGAGACTGTAATTGTGTAATTTGTTCCAGGCTGTAGATCGGTGATGTTAAAGGCAGTTTCAGAAATTGAAGATTTGAAAGACGTATTGCCAGTTATCCACTGTACTCTAAAGAAAGAGCTCTCGCCTGATGGTCGAGTCCAGACCAGATTTACAGATGTGGTTGTAACTCCAGAGAATGAGAGATTTCTGACAATGTCCGGCTCTATGGGAAGAGTTGTGTGTAACAGATAAAATAGTAAATTCACAATAGAAAAATAAGAATAGTCTTTAAAATAGAATATTTTGTTATACAGCAAAAAAAATGCTTTATATTCATCAATCACTAGGACTCTCAATGTACTGTGTATTAACTCCAGGGGTTTATAGGAAGCCCCTCTGGTGTAAGCACTCAATCATTCTATTTTAAAGTAATACAGTATGGCATATTTACAAATTGTGTGCTGTTATAAGCATTACATTCATGAACATGACCATGCTTGCTGGCTTAATGGTTGTTCTATGCAACGCCAAAACCCCCTACACAGCTGTCAAAAGGTACTAAACGTACCATGTAATCGTTCATGTAATTCACCGCTTCATGTAATTGTTTGGGGTCTCCTTAAGTCAAAGTTTCATGTTTAGTTTATGTTTGCTTTAATTTATTAAATGTCTTAACCTCTGCACTTATGCCCTGCGTGCAATCCTCCAACAATGACATCTGCGCATAGAATGATGAAAATAAAAGGATATGTATCCATTTTAAGATGTGTCTGAACAAACTGTGGAAAACTTGAAAGTGTCTAAATTCTTTGTGTCAGCACTGTATACTTTACATATATCTGTTGAATTCCAACACAAGCACATCTCATTCTATTTTATGAGATACTGATTATTTGACCCCCGAAATGCTTTGACCCCGAAACTTTCTTAACAAATAAAAGATTAAAATCACTGTTGTGATCATGTTTAGGCCATTAAAGGAGTTTCTAGGAGGCAGCCTTTCAGATGCAAAGCAGGCAGTCTGATTATTGCTCCAGCATACTGAGAAAACCTGGTGGTACTGTATCCAAGCACTGGTGAAATGCAGTGATAAGAGCATTAGTGTAGCAGGTACTATATAGAGAAATAAAGGTAGTTATTGCTTTCATATCTGTGATCTTTTATTCTGCATGGTCTAAAGTCCTGGTTCGTCATGAACACCCCTTGTAATTAATTCCTGGTTACTTTAATTAATATCTTTTCTAGTCTCTACATCTTAACTAGGACAAGCAGCAGCAGTTTTTTTTTACAAGTACATTGTAAACCCGAATAAAGTGGCAAAACTCAAAAGAAATTTAGGTAAGTAATGATGTTTCCAATTTTAAGTAAACAGAACTATCAGTTTTTGAGTTTGTTGTACTCATTCACATTAATCGTTCTTTACTTGCATTATTGAGTAGCCTAACTACTATTTAATAGCAATTATAATTTTATTTAGTTGTTGGTCTTTCATCTGCTCAAAGCAATGGGTCACCACAGCAGACAATCCAGTCCTCAAAGGTTTTACACCAGATGCCCTTCCTGATACAAGCCTTCCATTTGATCTGGGCTTGGGACAGACACTTCATCCAGTTGTTGAAACTCCGCTTGTAATGTAACCAGATGGATGGCAAAACCAGTGCTCAAAGGTAACAGGAAATTTGAAAATAACCGATGACAATGCCTAAAGAGTTGAAAAGAACAGTTTTGCGTGAGGGGAAAAAGGGTTAAATCCTGGCTTCACTGGCATAGGGACACAGTAAGCATCAGGTTACTTCCATCCTCAAAATTTCAAACAGCAATGCACAAGAAAAAGATCAAACAGCAGACACTGGGGACAACAAAGCTATAGAAGGACAAAACCTAATTTTTCCGACAGGAATGACCACAAAATTATTCGAATGTCACTCAACAATCATAGGGGGTTATCAATGACCATTAAACACTGGCAAACCTAAATTCAAACCGAGCTGAAGTGCATGGTTGGGCCGGTTTGAAACAGGATCCTATAGTCAGAGCTGAAGTCAAGCAAAGCCAGAAAAATAGAAGACATATATTGGTTCCTCTCTCTCTTGTGCTGCAGGATTGTGGGTAATCGTCTCCCATGCTTTGTCTCAATGCACGTGCTTCACTCGTAAAGTAAACATCTGTGCGCTCGTGTACTGTTTAGTATAGCATTGTGACCACGTGTGCGCGTATAAAGCATTTTTTTATATTGCATCCAAGTATAGATACTGTTCTTTAGTAACTGTATTGCAACAACAGCCCCAGTGAAGAGAAAGGTTAAAAAAGCTGTAGC